>JBBPLP010000022.1:26050-104510 GCA_038089875.1 Fistulinella prunicolor | reverse complement strand
CACGACCGCTGGTCGACATGTCAGTCATCCCACACCGACGTGCCGATCAAGGCGAGACGCACCGTGGTTACCTCCAGCGCTGGAGCCCGCGATGACGACATTGGACGCGTTATAGCCCTTGTCCAGGACGTAGTCGTACGCGGCCACGAGATCTTGCAGTGCGGCGGGGAAGGTGTTTTCAGGGACCGTCGCGAGACGGTAGCTCGGCGCGACAAGCACGCACTTGGTCCCAGCCCCGCCGCCCGATGGCGAGGCCATGGCGCGGAGCAGCTGGACACAGAGTTGGGAAAACGGTGCCTGGGCGGGGTGTCCGACGAGGTTCCCCCCGCCGTGGATGAAGAAGAGGACGCGGGTGTCGGCGTCTGGCACGACTGGATCTCCGTCATCTCCGTCTCGGTCGCGGAGGGCATAGAAGAAGAGAGGGACGCGTTCGGGTGCCTTGAGGGCGCCGCTGGCATCCAGGAGTGGGTGCGGGCGTGGGGACGGTGGGGCGATCTCCACCCGGATCCTGACGTCCGACGGGACGCTCGCCGGATCGGGCTCGCGCGCCCGCTCGTCCACGGACTGGGCGGTTCCTAGTGATGACTCGAGGCCGCCACTGAAAATGGCGCGCAGTCCTGGCAATGCACTCCGTTGTGCGTCGGTAAGCGGCATGGCGACGAGGAAGATGATGATAACGGCCCCACCTCCCACCCTATTCGGTCTTGATGCTATCGGGCAGTGTAGATCCAACGTCATCATTAATCAGCGAACGGATCACATGAGATTGCGGTGCAGCGCTTCGAACCCTTGATCAACGAAAGCAACTGACGAAGGAGTGTAGGTCGCTGGGATGCTGTCTTGGGGGGAGGTGGTGAAGCACTGATCGTTTCCGCAGACAAGATTCCCTTGCTGTACTTTGCGGAACCAACGTGACGGTGTACCCTGACCTTCCGGGCTGTGACCCGGATAGCACTGAACCCACTCTAAGACGAGCGTGATACCCTGCTTTGCAATCTCAGAACAGCCGACAGTATCTTTGTCATCTCGATCGGGAAGTGACATGGTGCCTAGAGGCAAGACCGTGACGACGCGTGAACGAATCTGCGGCTCTCTGCGCAGCATCTCGAATCTTCTCCAGAAAAGCAGACGACCAATCACCACGAGTGTGGCCGTGCGTCATACCCGACCACTTCCACGGGCCACTTCGAGACCACCAACCGCATCTCCAGCAATCTGGATGCATCGGTCAACGTGTCGCCCGTGGCCATGCAGGTTTCCCCCGCCATGAATGTAAAAGATCACGTGTGGTAGTATGCTCGGCGTGCTTGGGGCGGGGGTATCGAAGGGAATGGAAAAAGGTCGGTGTGCGGTCGAGTTTCTTCAGTGCACTGTCGTCGTGAAGGGGGAGGGACGTGGTCCCGTGGATAAAGGCGAAGCTATCTCGACGCGGACGGTGATATGTCCTTTGCGGAGACGCCGACAAAAAGTGCAGCCGGGCAGGCATGCAGGTCCTCAAAGGCGTGCGTCTTTTCGCTCCCCTTCGTTCGCACCGGCTGATTTGTACAAATCTCGTTTAAAAACCCCCGGGACAGTCCAAGAGGTCTTATTTGATATGCACGCTTCAGACCGAATACAAGCCTGATGCATCTAGAGGGAGCCCGATAAATCCTTCCGCTGCGTCCAGAATGCCTGCGGAGGTTGTGTCGTCGTGACTAGTTGCAGCGAATGCTTTACCTGGGGACCTCAACGGGGGCCGTTGGATAGATTGCCCTGCAGTGCCCGAGGCATACCCGCTTGTCTGCAGGTCCCGTGTCCCTCATCGCGATGCAAGGAGTCCACTGATGATCTATGAATTAGGGAAATGTACTAGAATGCATAGCTGGGGTTCAAGTTCTCAGCCGAGGAATACTAGGGGAAAGAGATCGAAGGGATCAAGTGGACCATCGCGCAAGTTTCATTTGAATGAAGGAAATGACCTGTCTGTTTCTCGCCGATTATCTTCAGAGTTGACTCTGCGACTCCGAATGCGAACAATGATGCAAGTAGCCAGCAAAGACCTTCCTGGAAGGACACCCGCACGGCTGATCTGCAGAAAAATCAATTCATGAGCCTCTCATCAAGAGGTTGGATGACAGATCATTCTGCTTGTCTGATCCACCTTTTAGCAAACTGGATCCACGGGATTGCCACAGGGTCTGGGTAAAGGGGAGAACCCACTCAGCAATGACTCGTACCAACTAACCATCTCCTAAAATCCATTCGTCGTGTGCTCATTCGTATGAATTTCTCGTCTGTGCAAGCCACACGCGATCGACACCGTGCTGTTCCAGAATAAATATTATAAGGCGAACGCGCTCGGAGGGAGCGGCCTGCCCGACAGCGTCTATGGGATGATGTATGAACGCGGTTGAAGTTGACATGCACCTATAATGCGCGTGGAGTCAGAGACTTTTACAGCCTGATATGACGTTCTTGGTTGGTTCTTACAGACATCACTCCATTGGAGCTTGTCTAGTTTGAAGCTCTTGTTAAATAGTTCCTGTACATAACACCGTGTGAAAAAGGCAACTCTGTACGCGACCGTGATGAGCTCCAACGTCGCTGCCCATGGCCAAAGCACGAATCCCTGGGCCAGCTCAAGCACCCAGACTCACTCCGGTCTTGGTTCATCGCTGACCGACGCGTTCGGGCAGTCGAGAACCCACTACCAACCAGGATACATGATGGTCAGTCACATCACATCGACCTCTTCTCTTCCTCACCGATTCCCCGTCCAGTCTGCCCAACAACATAATGCACATACACCCCAAAGTGCCCAGCATACCGACGAAATACCCACCGTGCAAACGAAAGCAAAAATGAACCTCGCCCTGTCTCGTGGTGGCGCCTCCCACTTTGGGGCTGATTCCATGTTCGAGAGCTCTTCGACGTTGGTTCTGTTCCCCGCCCGCGTCGACCGTCGTTGATCCTTTTTTTCACACAGGCAACGGCAAGCTTTTGCAGATACGGATGCACCTCCCACGACTTCCATTAATGACGTGTTTCGGGAGTCGCCATTTGGTTCGTCGGAGAGGGCGCCACCAAGAGTGCGTCATGGAGGACTGCACTATTCCGCTTTACGCTAACCTGCACTTTCGTTAGGCGTTTTCTCTAGATGGTCCTTCCTTCGCATCATCGGCCCGTCCATCCCGTGCGGACACAGCACCCTCCATGACCCCAATGACCTATGTGATCGTATTCGGATACCCACCCGACAAATATTCCGTGACTGTCGAGTACTTCAAATCTCTGGGTGCGGCCACAGAACCTGAAGCCAATACCGAAATTGTCAACTGCTTCAGAATTGGGTTCAGAGATCCCGGTGAAGCAGCACGTGTCGTTCGGAGGAACGGTGAGGTCTTGGGTGGGTCTTGGATGATCGGTGTCAAGTGGGCTGTATGTCACTCGTCTTCTTGCTTTTCGGGATATTCTGATACCAACTCCTTTTTCTCTTAGGATTCTGCGGCGGCAGAGCTCGGATCATCCCTGCGCGCACCCGAGTTTGCAATGTCGACCACGCCATCTCAAAATCACTCACAATCAACGTCAATGATTATCGATAGCCCATCTCCTGCGACCACAGTGGGCACGCCGATCAAGCTCGCACCGTCTGTCGCCGCATTTCGTAAAGGACGTGCACCAGCGGCTGCCTCCCCTGCCCAAAAGATAACTCCAGTATCAACGGTGCCGTCCCAGGGACTCAGCCCGGCCAAGGGCATGATTGAGCAGGTAACAGATTTACTCTTTGGATGGTAGGCTGTGGTACGATGGACTTCTACTCCTGCGGGCGTTGTGGTAGAGGGTAATATGTCACGATCATCATGTTTGTCTTTCTGCGATCCTTGATGACTTTACGAGGTTTTGTGATTCATACGAAATCTCAAAATGCGGAGATGAACTGTAATTTGAGGGTGTGCGACGACGTTTGTGAAGAAGTTATGCATGTTGCACAACATTAGAATGGACGAAACGTCTACCAGACTTAGCCCTGCAGGGCGACCACGTTCCGGTCTTCCGAGAGTATATCAAATCAAGTGCATGTCTTGGCGATCCAGAAAGTAGGGGAAACGTTCCAGCGGGAGCTGACTCTCGCGAAAGCCACATTTATCTCGCATATCTCTGCAGGATGTGAAACCCAAGAACTCACAAGACTGACGGCGGAAAAACGGAGTACAGACACGTTGCAGAGGTTCAGCTTCATTCAGGTTGGAACATGGCAGTGTTCCTGCTCAGAGGATTTACAACGAACTCCACGCGATGATATCCCACCAGGCTTTTGTCCTGCTACCGATGGCTGAAATCCTGCCGCCACGGTGGTGGTTTGAAGGGCCAAAAAATACTCGCGCGGCGTGAATATCCAACGGGGGATTCACCCAGGCCAGTCTGCAACGAAGGTGCGGAAAGAGAACTACCAATTTGAAAGTGAAGATCGGGTAATAGGTACGCTTTCCAGCTCGTGTTCGTACTCGACCTCCACCCTCGGCCCTTCTGTGACGCAGTTCAGTGTGACGAGGAAAGTAAATGGAGAGTAGAAAGAGCGCACTCCTTGGCTTCTCTGTTTTTTTCCGAGGAGGTACTTTTGTTGGTGGTTTTGCTTTTCGCTTGCCCAACACCACTTTTGGCCTCGAGTGTGAATCTTCCTCGTCTTCTTCGTCTGAACCTTCGCTATCCTCCTCAGATGGCTCTTCGTCCTGTGACACGTTCAGGGATGGAGACGAATTGAGATTTATAATGTCGGAACTCACCACCATATCCTCCAGGTCGCTCAAGTCACTCAATCCGGCTTCATCTCCGCTCAGATCGCTAACAAACTCGCCTTCGAACTCCTCTTCCAACTCTTCCTCGTCCTCCCCGTCTGTCTCATCATCTATCAAGCCCAACTCTTCCCCCCCTTCCAACTCCTTTTCTTTCCCTCCTTTCTCTCGGTCTAGGATAGCCTGCCATACGCTCTCGTTCACGTTGAGTGGTGCGTCACCGTACGCTTTTGATTTCAGTCGCTCGATGAGTTCCTTCTCGATCGATTTTTCAAGATGGGCAGCAGAGAGAGCTTTGCGCTCGCGCGTTGTTTCTCTGCGATCCAATTTTTTCTTCACGCCAACCAGTTTCGGCCTGGAACGATACAGTGTCAGCGACAGACCGAAAACGCCCAAAAGTCGAGCAAACGAACTCCTGCCGTAGTTTTATACGTCTCATTTTGATGAGATATTGCGTGATCTTGGTCACACGTTGCTTACACTTGTGGATCGTAAAGTTGGGCCAGTACATGAGTTCCTTGTCGATCTGGAGTGCGGTCGGCGGTTGGATTCGACGGAGGAGGTCCTAGCTCACCTGTTCGAGTGCTTTCGAGTAATTTTTGGAGAGCGGGATCTTCTCCCACATTTTGGCGGGTGTATGGGCGCGTTCGATCGTCTTGACATAGAGATGTAGCGCACCTAGGAATAAACCATGGAGCGCGAGACAAAACGACAGCAAACCACGGACCTTCATGCTCGCGTACGGTTGCATAGCGTGAGTTTGCGAGTGGGCACGATTGTCTGCTGCAGAAACCGGTGACATTATATTCGTTACGACAGAAATTCTGTGTGGTGGTTCTGAAGGGGTGGAGAAAAGGTCAACGCTTGAACGCGGGGGGTATGATCAGGAAAAGAACGGACTTTACTTTGTACGAGCAGAACTGGGTGTTGATCACGGACCATATCACGTCGTCACTCTGCATCCTGGATAGCTGGACGAGGATGGGCTCGCCATCTTTTCTTTGGGAGTATGAGAGACCACGTGACTACATCCTCTGGTAAATCCGTCTCCTTCTTGGTCTTAATGGGCAAAGCCTTTCTTTCACAGACCATGAGCATCTTTGTCCTGCTTGGTTGCGACTCTTCGAGGTACCCAGGATGGACATTGAGAGGGACAACGAAATAGCATAAAAACCCATACACATCGCACATCTCCCCATCCTCACGCCTGCTGCCCCCAGCAGTCTACCATTACACTCGCGCACTCCATGTCTCTTCTACGCGTCATCGCCGTTCTCGCCTGTGTTGCGTACGCGTCAGCAGTGCGTTGTGCTGCATGTGCCGGACAGATTGACGTGTTTCACTTGAACCCCTATGCGGTCTGTTACCGTGAAATAGAAGGGTCCCATGACATCACCACGCTCTGCCAGTGAGTCCACTTGGGACCCCTTGGATGCGGCCACAGCTGACTCGCGCCGACACCAAGGTACTCTGCGGCTCACGCTCCATATAACTATAGTTGCAACTATGATGTGAGTTTGGCTCGCAATATGTCATTTGATAGAGCTATGCTTATCGGACGTCGTTGGTAGGCCCATGGTGAAATCGATGACATCCTTGAAAGCTGGTCCCTCTGCCCGGAGCAAGTTGACGCTGATGCCTTTGAATGTGGTAAATGCCACGACGTCGGTGGTTGGGGTGGTTCAGCGTAGCACGATGTTCTTGGAAGTCGTTTGCTCAATATGCACTCAGTGACGGCTAATAGCTCGGCGCACTATTGAATGCTGTCATTTCATGCTCGTTTTGATTGTGACGAGTCGTAGTCATACAGCTCGAGAAGGATTCCTCAAGCTGTGCTCTATTTGATCACAAGTTAACTTCCTTTTGATATGCGCTCTAAATTCTACATTAAATCACGAATTTTCTCCACTTTCATTGTGACCTTCCACTGGGTTGTCTCCGCTGTAGGACTCGACTTTCATATCGTTTAGGCCAAGCTCCTCATTTTGCTCCCAACTCCTCTCATACGTCTCGATCGTGATATTTGGATCGGGGTCTGGTGCATATATGTTCTGCACGTATGAATTCGCCAGAGGGTCATCGAGGATAATAGTGAATTCTCGCTCGACCTTCTTGATCTGGTCGTACCGGACGAATATATAACATGGAACACGTCGATGACGGGTCAAGTTACTCACTGCATTCAGATCCATTAAGAATTTCTCAAACTTGTCGCGGTCCTCACCCATGACAGCGCTCGAGTCGCCTGTCACAAGCATCTTTTGGGAGAGTTCGTCGTAGACCTGGCTCAAGATTCCCTCCAGGGTCGTGAACCGTCCCCCGAGCGTTCCGTGCTGCAGAACAAGTTCTATTTCCGGGATTGTCAATCCACCAGTTTCGCTCTGAAAAAGTCATGGTCGTCACTTCGTATTAGTGAATGAAATCGGGTTGTTACCAACCTTTAGAATATCTCTCCCCAGGTCCTCCTGGTCAACTACTTTCAAGGTTATCCTCTTTCCCTTCTCCGAGATCGCTGAGCCAGCCTTGACTTCATTGTCTCGGTATCCGCAGTTTTCGCAATTTGTCGACATGATTAGCGTTTCCTTGAAACGATCATTCGTTAGGCCTTGCAGATCGTAATGACTGCGTACCTTGAAGTAGGGAATAGACACATTCTTCATTCGCGTCACCAGTGGACGTCCACAGCGCGGGCAAATACCCGGGAACTCAAAGACCTCGTCGTTCTTCTCGTTCATGTTTTCGTCCACTCCTTCAGCCCCTTTCTGATCTTCTGTGCCCCCCTCCGATGCACCATGTGTTTGTTCTGCTGGCACGGCCAACCCCAATCGAGTTGCTTGCTCGAGGGTCCTAGTATACGTCTTGAGAGTCCACTTGGGATCAGCCATGCTCCCGACAAACTCCAGGAACGAATTTCCAGACGGATCGTCCAGCGTGATCGTGATCATCTTCTTCACCGGATCGTCTCCGCGCTTCTCGACGACAGGCTTGTCCGATCTAACATTTTCGTCGTCCTCATCTTCCTCATCGTCGTCTATAACTTCCTTGAGTCCATCGATGATCTCCTGGATCTTGGTATAAGCAGCCTCGTTTTGTATTCGTCGGAGGGGTTGGTCGGCAGACAGGTCCGCCACGATGTCGCGCAAGAGACCTTCGACGGTCGTGAGCTGTCCTCTCTCGTTCGATGGAAGCGTCAGATCGAACTCGGGGATGACTATCTCGCATGATTGGGAGCGAATGATTTGGCGATTTAGGTCGCTCCGGTTGAACACCTTGAGGGTATACGTCACGCCTAGTTCTAATCACCCCACGATCGCCAGTGGGTTAGAAGGAAGATAATTATCCTCGCGTGCTCAAGCGGCATCGGAGAACGTTACTAGCGCACCTCGAATAGTACCTGCACTCTGGATCTCGTTGTTCGTTGCGCCACAATGTTCACACCGAAAGCTCATCACGATGACTTCTCGAAAGTATGGAATGGAAGTGAGCATCATGTGGGTCGTTCCCTGCAATTAGAAGCAGACTGAGCAGCGTGCAACACGTCAATCCAGCGAGAGGAGCTCACCTGTTCGCCGCATCGCATGCAGAGAGACTCGACCTCTTCTACGGGTCTGTCCTCTTGGACGTCACCATCGGAGGCAGGGCTTTCCTCCAGGAGATCGTCTGCCTTTTTTGCGAGCTGCCCAAGGGGAGGAAAGAACTGATCATCAGACATTGGAACAGTATTTCACAGCGATTTGAATGGATCCAACGGTGTGCATCCCAAAATTAGTATGAGCTTGTATTCCTGGAAGAGATTGCCCCTGATAGCATGGTCGTGAAACAAGCGATATGTACAGCTAGCGTAAACACGGACAACTGGATATTATGATGATGATGATGACGACGATGGTGATCCATCTTTCTGCCCCGTCAACATGACAACAATTACAACACGAACCTATGAAAAATGAAAACTAGAAACACGATGCTGACAGAAAAAGATATCTATATGAAAGGCAAATGAGGAACAAGGAACTGGACGAGGCGCGTCACCCTGTCGCACTACGTTGTCTTGAGTTTCTGTTTACGCTCCTCGATGTCTGTCCTCGTCATTCGAGTCCCCAGGATCGCGTCCCAGTGAACGAAGAAAGGTTGGGAGAAATTAGACTTGATCCCGATAGTCTAAAAATTTTTGGGATGAATCATCGGAGGTAAGCGTCACAAAAGCAGTATCGAAAAGTTACGAACTTGATGGTGAATGTCATGATAATCAGCATTGTTGCCACTGAACATCTGTAATGGGTCGAAGGGGAAGCTATAACCACAGTGGTCATCGACCGTTTTCATGGTGCTGAACGCAAATAAGAACATCGTTTGCCGGACGGAGAGGTTGGCAACAGTCTCTGCCACAACGGCACCAAGACTGTCGAGCAAAAATCCCTCGAGCGGGTGGTTGTACAGCGCACCGAACGCGTAGGGTACATAAAGCCGATGGTGCACGGAATGGATGTGTTTGTAGAGGAATTTGTTCACGTGCATCCAGCGATGAAGAACGTATTGCCAAGTGTCGACAATGAATCTATTGGATGCGTAACTGAGATGAACATACAGCTCCTGCGTGAGGGGAGTGGACCTACAAGGAGAAAAGAAGCTGTGCAGCGGGAATACCCCACCAGTATAACCAATGCGTGATGTCGGCGCCTCGAAGCTCCAAAAAGTAATCACCTGCGTCAGGGCCAACGGCCCACCTAACGAGACGCACCAACGTCTTCCCGACGGCTACCATTTCCGTCATACACTTGGAGGGAGATATTTCCGGGGGATCAGATAACCAATAATAGCCGAGCGCGGTCTGTAATACATGTTGGAAGATGACTGCAGCAAAGACCTGTGAGCGAGTAGCACGATTGCGGGACTTGACCTCGTTCGACTCGTGGATTCGGTACTTGTCCAGCCATGTCCAACCTGACATGTCGAGGAAGTGGAAGAAAAAAGACATTAACCAGTAGGCCACGACAGGCGCGGCAAGCGCTAGGATGTTGTCAGGGACACTATCCGAAAGATTCTGACGCATGAAGAAGTAGAATGGAATCTGAAGAGGGGGAAGACATATGTTCTCTCCCTCGATGAAAGCTGAGCATGTTGAATTAGCGGCAGGGGGAGACGCCGCAAACAAGGCGTGGAACGTGTCAAGCATAAGTCGCGTATCCGAGACGTAGTTGGTGAAGAATGAACACGGCGGTAATATTTTTTGCAAGTCCTTCCGTCTTACTCAATGGCTCCCACGTACGTGCCATCACGGCTACAGAACGGGACAAAAAGTATAACGGGGAAATAATTTCACTGGTCCTACAGTACAACAATCTTCTACCCTGATATTCACATTAGTGGGAACGTTTAGTTAGCAAAATGGTGGTACATTGACGTGTCTGACGCCGGCGCAATATAAGTGCAGGTTGATCGAATTTATCCGGATTGTCCAAGTAGACCACCTATGTGGGCCATTCCAAAAACGAGGGTGAAGACGCGAATATCCAGACAGCCTCGGCGTCACTGTTCATTAAGGTTGTTGAGGAGAGTAGTCAGGCAGCGCTTCGTGACCATGTCACCCTGCAAAAGCGATGACTGGGCGGATAACACGGGATAAATGATTACGAACCTTGAGAAGAACACTGAAGGTTTGGTCACGCAAGGGCTCAGGAAGACATGCACGCAATGCTTCTCTTGCCCTGAAGGTCACGTCAGCCCAGGGCACGCCAGCGCGCAGCGTGTGAACATACCTCATGTTGTCACTCAACCTCAGGTAGCACCGCACGACATGCTTGAGCAGTCTAACAGCTTGTGTTTCCACGAGCTGGTTCACCATGTTGCTGAGGACTGTGCCGACGGCGTAAAAGCGCTCGTAGGTATGGCATATATATGTCAAGCCGGTTTCGTCCAGGAGGATCTTTTGTACAATGAAAATTGCAACGGTTTTCGAAAGCTCTGAGCCGGTCTCCATGATGCGTAGGCAAAGGGGTATGATCTCAGTGGAAAGTAGGAAATGAATGACGGTATTGTTGTCATTTTGCTAGGTATTAGGCATTAGTGGCGATAAAGGCAAGTTGGTAGTGGAGTACCTTGACGAGAGCACCAATAACACCGAGTGAAGTAAGACGAAGGTACTCGAAAGGCCGGGTTTTTGAAGTGGTGTTAAGGAAAGGGTAAAGAAAGAGGGGAATATGAGCTGGGAGGTACCTAAGCCATCACTCAGGAACAATGCTTGCAAGACAACGTACCATTCAGGAAGAGCTGACGTGTCTCTGAATGAGAGGCGACGCATTGCAATAGCGCAAGGGCATTGCACACGCGGTTTGAAACGTGTGCGGTGAGGTTCGGTGGAGACAGAAGGGGGTAGACGGAAACAATCTCCTGGAGAAGGGCGGGCATAATGCCTACGTAGGTGGGGTCAGAAATGGTCCCAACGTCAGGTCCGCGTAGCATAACACGAACCGAAGGAGTGCCAAAGGACGAGCGCGAGATCGTCGTACTGCTCTCTCTTCTTGCTGAGCTCCAGGAGGGCACCCTCCCTGGTATTAGGGTTCATGAGATCGATGACTAGAGCATAAATTTTGTTCTCCTCGTGAATGCCAATAATATGGGGCTGATGAGGCTGGAGACCGAGCGAGGGGGTCTCGGAGTACCCGGAAAGGGCGGAGCCAGCGAGACGCTGCTGTTGGTAGGGATTGAATTGGGTTGTGTGCTGCAAATAAGAGAGCGGTTTTGGAGAAATGAGCCCCGCCATGGCTGCGCGGGAAGAGTCCAAGTGAGAGAGATCCGACGAAGAGGAGCATGGGTCCCCAAGTAGATGACTAAGACAAAACCCTAACCCCATGCACAGACACATTGTACTTTTACACATGCAAAAAGTTCCATTCCCTCCTGCCCCACCCGAGCGCATCTGACATCCTCGGATGTGAGACGAGTTCAGGATGGGTCAACAGCATATCATACACCCTCTGACAAAATCCGCCATACTCTCCTTTCTCCTCGGCTAACTCCTACATTAGCAGTCGGGTTATTCGAAACGGACGAATGAATTCAGACTAGGTGCATACCTGGTAAATGTTGCGCATCATCGACAACATCGTGACCACCAACTCTACATACGCCTGACTCTCAGCATCCACCCTAGCACGAAGACATCCAGCAGCATTTGCGAAAACGGCTGCAACAATGGTCACGATAACGTCCTTAGTAACAAAAGCTGACTGACTCTCGATTAACCGTTCCCGAGCAACCTCATAGTCTTCCGGGCTGACTTCGTACTTTCTCGTCCCAGGTATAGGATCAAGTGGAGCGCCGCGAAGTAGGGAGTGCTGTAGCCCGTCCAGTGATAGCACGACACCCATGAACTCGTGTTCTATCGTCGCCTTCCGCGACAGAGTGGCTGCTAGCAACAGGGCGATAAAGTTATCCTTCATTTTCTGGAGAACCCTATCGGTTAGTAGCGCAGAATGGAGGCACGCCTGTCTTGTCTCACGTTGTATGCCCCTGGGTCAAGGCGAAGGAGCTTCAGGTTGAAACGCAGCCCAACTCGACGACGCCACGAATCGTCGATAATCTTTTCCCAAGATTGTTGTCCTAGCTTCATGTATAACCCCCAGTCCTAGCATACATCAATGAATCGCGTTGTGAGCACTGGTAAGAAGACCCTCTACCTTGTGGTTGTTCTGGACGAGAACATTGGCGCAGCCGACCCAACAATCTATCCATTCGTCAGCAGCCCTAGTACTTATTGCATCATTCTTTGTACGCTCGTTTTCGCCAAAATGTTTACAGACGAGGCGATACACAGCGGGAGTGATGAACTTGTCGAGCACCTGTATAATGTCGTAAAATAATGTCACAAGCACCAATCGTAGAGAAGCCGACCTTGCACAGAGCGTCTTCTTTTGACTTGAGGTCAGCAACAACAGAAGCTTCGGTCTCCTCACCCAGCGCGGCCAGGAGTTCCTGGTCGTCTAGCTCTAGAAACAATTTGTCATATTCATCCTGGCTCTCTTGACTCTCGATGCTGTGGACAATGGGGAGTGGCGGTGGTTGAACAGCTGGCAGTGCTTTCATGCGAGCATCAAGAAAGGACTGTACGAGCATGCGGATCTCGACACCTGTTTGTTGAATCGTAACTAAGTCGGTCCGAGGGTTGAATACCCTAGTGACCCAGGCTAGCCCGACATCATCTATTAATTCAGGGGCGAACAAGGAAGCACTCACGACCGTCCAAAAGTGCAGGGTCCGGATACTCCGTACGACTCTGTCCTTTGTCCAATGATGGGGTCTCGATCACACGCCTCACCGATCCGATCAGCAACTGGATCAAGGTCGTGGTAGGCTTCCTCCCGGGTCCCGTTTCTCCTTCCTTATACTCATCCATGAGTATGTCTGTCATTTCCGCCAACCATCTCAGCACCTCTTCTAACCCTCCAATAATTTTGTGGTGCCTGACAATCATTGCGAAATTCATCATCCCGTACACACACGCCATTCTCGAGTGGTCATCCGCGTCTTTAAAGTTCACACATCGTCTCGCCTGGACGACACGGAACTTGACGTTGGACGTAGTAGGATCGAGATGTACAGCGACTGCCATTGCACTAAATCGGTTGACAAGCATGGAGAGGGAATGTATGGAGGGAGGGGCGGACCGAGAGAAGGGAACAGGACTGACGGGGACGGCAATTTGAAGGAGTTTCTTAATGTGCACTGAGCGCTGCTTTGGGTCCAGTTTGATATTCGTGTTCAGCAGATAAACAGCCTGTACTACCATCTTCAGGAACATCTCAAAAACGGAGTCATGTGGATCCTGCTTGGACAGCAGCTCCAGATCGCCATTCTCGAGAAAGCCCATGGGAATTGAGTTTTCACTGATAAGATTGGCAAAGTTGCGGGATCGGAAGATCTCTTGGAGAGACTTGAACATCGGTACCCCGTCGTCAAGACGCCAGTTCCATTGGCTCCACAGGAGAAAACATCTAGAGACAACGCACGATACGTAGTCATCTCGTTTCCTCAAGGCACGTTGTGGGAGTTGACGCTCCTTCCCGGGACTGTCAGTCAATATGATCTTCTTGAGAGCGGTGGCCACAAGCTCCCAAGCTGCTGGAAGCCGAAAAACAGAGGTCGACAGACCGTGAACGGAGAATTGCGAGATAGCGCAGAGGCTAAAGATCGTACGCCACATATCTTCGCTTGCTTCTAGCCCAGTGGGAGAAGATTCGGGATGCATGTCGGCGAGCAAACGCCATAGTGAGTGGCCAGGAGCTGTATCAGGAAGGGCATCGAAGCTCGAAAGTAAGTGTACAAGGCATACCCACAACTCTGCAGCTCGGTGGGATAACAACGTAACATCTACGTCGCCTTCAGCTGCGTGAAAAGTAGCAAATGCCGGCTGCAAGTCGACGCCCAGCAATCGTTGTATGAGCTGTTTCGCGGAATGAATGAAGTGTCCATTCTCCATTGATCCTCGCCTGTATTTGACACCGGTTGCAAGGCGGGCAAGAAGTTCCACGACGAACCAACTGGCAGTTAGTGAAAACGTGTTTGTCTCAAGCGACTCCAGGATAAGCAACAACCCATCCAAGTATTCTCGTAATGCCATCTCCAGAGCGACAAATTCTTGGTCTTCTGCGTGGACCACGAGCCACGAAAGAAGTTGACTTGAAGCCTGTGTCAGGGACTCCCACTCCTTTATCGTGTCCACATCGTCGACTCTGAAGTCGCGCAATGCACTAGCAAGGTTATCGCACAGCGGACCAAGTAACGCACTAAAGACCGCAGCGGACGTAGTGGAACTAATCTCGAGTCCCTGCATGCTACAGGGCATCGGTGGTGCAACTTCTGAATTCCCTGATGTGACTGAAATGAGCTGGTGAAGGAAGCCCCTTTCAATATACGATGTGGCCCCGAACTTGACCCCGGAAGGAATGGGCGTAATATTCATATCGATAACAATGCGGCGGAGAACTGACGCAGATGACCCCTCCTCACGTTGGAAGTAAAACGGAAGCGGAATTTCATTTTGTGGTTGGGAAGATGTTCGACGGTATATGCGAGATCGAGTGGCGGTCGGAGCGCTTGTCGGCGCCTTCGCGGCGGATTGGGGAGCAGGAAAGACAGGTTTGTTCCACCTCTCTATTTCAGCTCTCCATCCCGGATCCAGGGCTTGCCTGGATTCATTGTCGTCGTCCTTGATTATCAGTGCGGTCCTGCCTCGGCTTGCCTTGCCTTCGCGATGCTTCGACGTTATATGTGTTGCGTCATGATGAACGTTGTAAATAGGTCCCTGACCGGTTCTGGATTGCCGTTTCCACTTCTTTTTTCGTTTCTTGTTTTCCTCGACTGTGTCCTGCTCGAGATGTACAATCCGATTCCCGTGCTCGGAGCCATGCGTAACCGATGGGGTCATGTTGGAGCCTGAGTTCGTCCTAACAAAAGGCAAGAGAGTCTGGTGGTGCTCTCCATAACGTCTTGCGCCACTTGTAACGATGTTCAGTCTTGGTGGCCCAGATCCGCGAGGCTTGAGCGAGCTTCCAGGTTGCTTAAACTTGGACTTTGGCTTGTTAGGACCCCTCACCCGACTCAACATCCAGTCGATGAGACTTCTTTCATGAGCTGGTCCTCTCGCGGGATGATCGAAAAGTGATCGCTGAGCTTTCTCATTGTCACTGCCTTCCGTGTCCTCTGAAGATTGCAGCACGGAACTGTCGCTGAGGGAAATCATGTCGTCCTCGTGTTTATGCCTCGGTGAAGCGTGTCGTGTGCGTTGAACTCTAACGGCTGATTCCCCGTCAGAGAGCATTTCCAACGTACCAAGGCCAGCATCCCCCTCCCCCTCGTCATCATACGCCTCCGTGGGGCGTTCCATATCGGAACTTTCTGGATCCCCTTTGACTTCCACATCTCTATACCTTCCCTTTCGAACCCTTGCAAGTCCAGGTATCGCTCTAACTTCCTCAGCCTCACTCCCTGAGGATTCTACTGCAACCCCAGTACGCGGAGGTGCGCAGTGTGCAGTCTTGGTAGCCCCAAACTGTCGCGCTATCATCGCAGCCGGCATCATACGCCTCAGCACGCGAAGGCGTTTCCTGTCTTTGGAACTCATCTCGAGAATAGATGACTGGTCCGATTCCGACTCCATTCCCGAGGTATTCGACGGTAGAGCACTAGCACCAGATGTAGTTGGTGGTCCAGAGGGGCTTGATGGGATATGATAAGCAACAGATTGATTGCCGGGTGAGAGGTCTTGCTGGAACGGCGCGCCATAATCATCAAATCGGTATGAGTCGTCTTGTTGCAGATAAACACTGAAATCAGGTGATCGGGGAGGTTTCGAACTAGAGGATGGGGAACGGGAAGGCACTTGAGACGACATGGAGGTTCTGTAAGGTGATCTTGCGAGGGACGGGGAACGCGAAGTCATCTCAGGCTCCGAGTGTGCGCGAGGAAACGGAGGTAGAGAAAGCGACGGTTCCTGTTTGATGGCCTTAGAGGGAGAGAACGAAGTGTTGTAAGGAGACTCACAGCGGGAGGAACGCGTCGGGGAAAATGTGTGGGGACATGCTCAGTATTCTCGTGAACCGGAAAAGGTTCGGGCCGCTTCTTCGACGCTTTCCTATTCTCTATCTCTGCCTTGCGAGCTTCTGCAACAACTTTCCTAGCTTCAGCTCTGGCTATTGCCTCTGCTTTCGCCCTTTCCTTGCGAATCCTTTTCGCTAATCTTTGGATCTCGTTATCGTCTTCGTCACTGCTCGAGAGCCCCTTCAAGGCTTCAGGCAACCAACCCTCGTCCATTGGCCCTGCCTCTATCCCTCCCTGGACATCTCCCGCCATCCCATTGTTCCGGTCAGAACTTTGCACCCTCTTCCTCCTCCTACTACTTGCATCTTCGACATCCACATAGTCGCCATCTTCGTCCGGATTATCTAGGGGAAATGCGAATTCATCCTGCGTGCCATTTTCATCTATGCCGCTGGAACCGGCGTGACGCTGAGGACTTCGGAATTTAACGATGGCATCAGGGAGCGACTTGAGTTGTTGTTTATACAACAATTTATCGTAAGCATATGGATTCAACTGCCGAGCTTCTCGACGACGTAGCGAATAACGATTAAGTGGCTGTGGGTCCTCCGGTATCTCTATAGGAGGCGAATGGGAAGAGTGAGGGATGGCTGGTGGAGGATTCGACCACGATGGAAGGTGATGTGCCTGCGAACGCCGAGCGGAGACAATCTGAAGTGGATCGGGCGACTGCGAGGGTGTCCGCACAAGAAGGGCTGGAGACGAAATAGGTGTCAAAGGTGACGAGGCCACTGAGTGGAATTTCTGTCTTGCGGGGCTAGATTGATCGTGTGATCGCTGTGAAGAGGCATGAAGGGCTGGGGGATCACGGCAAGGGGATGAGAATGGGGGGGAAAGATTTGTAGAAATGGAAAGCGAACGTGAAAGGGGCGGCGGAAGTGGCTGGGACGTCGAAGAAGTCTCCGTGCTCTGCGGGCGAAGTTGACTGGTGGGGCCAGGAAAATCCTGTTTCGCAGGGGGTTGGCTTGGGGAAGAGAATAAAGAGTCCCAATCCGAGCGAGGCGAAAGATCGCGAGGTAGGAGCGAAACTGGTAACTGTTCTCCGTCTCCACCCGTGAGCATGGGTCTCGGAGAGTGTTTCGGTACTAGGGGTGAAGGCACCACCTTCCGAGTGTTGAACAAAAAGGCTTCACTAGTGATAGGGAGTGCGGAGCAGCGTGAGGTTGAACCTAGGTTGTGAGCTATCTTCGAGAGGACATCAATGTCGGATGGAAACTGTGAATCTCGTCATACCTTGATGCGTTTTCGAGGCGATGGGCTCTCTACTTCAGAATCACTGAACCGGTCGTGACGTGTTGTTAACATCGAGAGACTCTGAGAGCCTGTAAGTCGTTGGTAGTCTTTTTCTGTGACGGCATTTTGCAGAAGTGCGAGAGTGTCTGTGCGAATACTCTTTACTGGTGTCGAGACCCCACGATCAACATCTTCAGAGAGAACAAAAGCCTCGCACTCCTCGACATCAGATGTATCGACGACATCGACATTGGTGTTTTCCATCGTGACTGGAACCTGCCAATGTCAGTGCGATTCCCGCTTGAGCGAGGGACCTGAGTAAAGCAAAGGCCACCGCGATGAGTCCAGTGTCACGTGTTCGCGACGCGCTCTATTTATGTAATGTATAATTACTAAATTTCATTATTATTCACAAGCCCATTATGGCAGAGAACATCATGTGTCATAGCTTTGAAGTGCTACTAGCAGCATCGCGCTACGATTCAGACGACGACTGGAAGAACCCGGGTGGCGCACTGACTTGAAGTACGCTCCGCGATTGGGAGCTGCTACTCCTACAAAAGAAGGGAAGGCAGTACGACTTCAAGAATCAAGATGCTCTAGACTATGGTGAGCTAGTTGTGCACGCAGAATGTTTTTGGTTCAAGCAGGTCCCGCTTACCAGATCATCAGTCAAGGAATCTTCACGTTGTAAGGAATTCACAGTCGTGGAGTGCTCTTCGAGTCTCCGATCGTGAAGGTAGAAGTTTCCGTATCACAGGTTGCAGTACCAGAATTGCACAATTAAAATGGATCTCGCCAGCTAATACGATCATATACGTCCTCCTGCGACCGTCGGATTTTTAGGTCTAAAATCTTTTTATGAGCTTCGTGTTCACCTAGACATAAAGGCATCGCCCGTCCAGCGGAACCGTGCCAAAAACAAAAACAAAAAATTGTGCTAATCGCGACCCGGAACGAAATACTAAACGAGCAACCCTCTCCGGGTGGGAGGATACACGCGCCCGCACCTGCCATCCGCATGGAGCTGCATGATTCATGAATTCGATCGGTTGCTGGAGATGTTTCAGGCACGTCACGGGCTCTCTGATACCAAGCTCCTAAGCCACAATTGGGCGAACGGGATCCGGATATAGGCCCTTTAAGTCGATGCCGGCCCGTCGCTTATAAGCAATGGAGCTTGGTAGCGGAGATTGAGAGTCATTTGATGCGTTGGTATACCCACTGAGACGACCGTACATTTGGATGATGATCTTAGCCGGCCGCCGCCATTGGGCAACAAAGCTGGGTCGTGGATATCTTGGTAATAACAGTGAGACGATAGCATGGCACAACGGCCGCATGGCGATCTGTATCTCCTGAGTCCGAGGCGACAGCGTGGAGAAAGATCAGAACGAACAGCTTTGCTCCGCCACGCTCCCTCCGTGAATGTGGAAGACGACCAAGACGACCTGGGGTGTCACCGCCGTTTGGAGAGTAAGAACCTAAGTAAAGAAAGGGGGGACCCGTCGGAAGGCAATGTCAACGCAAGCCCTGCCGTGGTGCACTGGATGCACCGACGAGTGCCATAGGGCTCTGTGATAGTGTCCGATGGTCAACGTTTCAACTTCAAGTAAGTTTAGCCTTGGACTTTTGGCAGTAAGTACTATACGGTGTGACAAATAAAATACTATTCGTGAACCCACCTCAGGCTACTACTAAGGAATGCACCCACCTTGATAACGGAACTTGCACTACACAGCGATTGAATAAGTACCGCCTAAGCCGTTCACTGAAATATAGTACTGACATGAGCTTCAAGCTTGGATTAATGCTTGAAGGGTGTCCGACCGCCGGGCCATGTCATGACTTCGTCACTTGATCAGTCAACATCAGGTACCAGACCTTGGCACGGTGTGAGATCGCAGTTCTATCTGGCACCAACCGTGGTTGGCGCTCTACGATTCCAGGAGTCCCTAATGATCGCGTTTCACTGCAAGACATCAACGGACACTCAATCAGGTGACCTGGTACTTGGGCAGCCCAGCTTGTATTGATGTTACCACTGCTGAAGCGCTAACGTGCCAGTTTGAATCATCCCGCTAATATTTGCCGTCACGTCGATGTCAGTCATTGATTATCATTTACGGTCTAGCGTACAACAAAACTCCAATTCCAGTGGAAATACGGACAACATACGCCTTTCGTTCGACAAAAATACAACAGTAAGAGACGGACATTGCGACCGTACTACACACCGGAGAGAGGATCAGAGAATTTTGACTCCAACAAAAGGTGTACCTCGAATAATGTGGATATATGCACGATACAAAAGAAACAGAAACACGCAGTATAAAAATGCTGTCAGTGGGTGGGATGGAATGGGTGGCGATAGAAAAATACAACTTGAGAATGAGTTTCAGATGTTCAGCGGCGGAGCGGATGTAGGCGAGCTAAAAAACGTGCGTTGCACCGCTGCATTTCCCCGATTTTTCATGTTCGGATGGTGGTTTCGATGATAGTGTCGTTTGTGGTGATCGTAGTGTTGATAAGGAGGTGCATGAGTCTTGCGCTTCGGCATTTTCATCTCTCTGCGAGACTCTTTTCGGTTTTTGTAAGGTGTATGTTGCTGACGTTGGTTAGAATGGAGATCGTAATGAATACGGGTAGGTGTGCGGTCGCCATCGCGAACAGGAAGTAACACAGGTGAAATATTTACTCCCCCTGATTTGCGCGGTCTCTCCTTCAAAGCGCCCTTGTCATGCCAGAGCATAGTATGCAAGGGGCTACTTTTCAATGCATTCCCGTACGAACGCGCATCAGGAACGGGGGTTTCGGCGGTTTCGGAGGTCCAGCCTGGTGAGGGAGGAACATCGGAAGTAGATGCTACAGGTTCCCTCGTAAGGCGGAAGGCACCAACAGGCACGCGGTCCCAGCGACTCAAACTCTGGACGAGGTTCCGCGCGCCGTCATTGTCAAGACTATTCTGCGCATGCGTCTCAGGTTCGGAGTCAAGATAAGTAGAGTCCAGAACGTCATCTAGTTTGATCGGTTCAGCAAGAGTGATATCTGGCGGAGCTTCGGATGATGGCTCATCGGAGTGCGGAGGTAACGAAGAATAGATGGACAATCTCGCCGTGCGGCCACGGAGATCCATCTAAGTAATCTCAGGTAAGATTGGAAGATAGGACTCAATGAGAGACATACACTGCTGAAGCTTCCAGCGCTGCTGGAAAACCTTCTTCGTCTGTGACCGAAACGAGGGAATGGGGACGGCACGTTTTTGTTCACCCCAGTAATGATCGCAGCCTTCTGCGGCGAGTCGCCTTCCAGGTTAAACTGGCCCATGATAGGCATCCCAGTTCTGGTAATGGGGCGGGGGCTTTCTCCAACACTACCCTCCGCACTATCTTGTGACTGGTTCGCCTCTTCCCAGAAAACTTTGCCAGCCAGGATGTCTGCAGGGCACGGCGATTCTGACATGGTGGACCGCCGATGACGCCTAGAGAATGGGGCGGGCGAGACGTTGGGGCTGACCGTTGACATGGGATTGATAGATGAGACGCTGGTCGGCCACTGGAAAAGTCCCATCGCACGCGAGGTGGGAAGTCCATGATCGTCAACAAGCTCTTCTTCCGTAGTCTCCCCGTCACTCTCTCCGAGTTCAGAATCTTCATCGTCAAAGTCACCTTCCGCACCGTCACTAGTGCGCATTTCAACGTCACTGTCATGGTCGATTGAGGTGCTATCCGATGCCAGTAACTGGGCCGCATTAGCCTCAAACGCGAGGTCGAGGACACCATGACCGTCGTTTAAACCATTCGTGAAGACAACTTGCCCGTCCCATGCCTCTGTGACTTCAAAGTCCACGCTCCGCATACTAGCAACGCTGTTGGCTAATGGGTCGGTAGCAGAATCGTGAAGGTGACTGCCATCAGTATCAGATGAGCCGTCATCAGACGATGAGTCTGTGAGATTGGCGAAGAACAGATCAGCATCGAAACTGGATTCTTCATCATCCGACCACCCGGTCGCGAGGCCAGTGTACACCCTTGAAGCCCGACCATCCGTCTCTTCTTCATCTTCATCTTCCTCCATTTCCTCGTCTTCATCTTCCTCCTCCGTGATATCATCCGTGTCACCCTCCATATCCACGTCACTAAGGCCGACACTTTTCTTCCGAGGGCGGATGACCCAACTGTTGTTCGAATCTCTGTGCTTGGGATCATCGTCTCCTAGCAACTCACGACGAATCCGGGCCTTGTCATGACGCCTTTGTTCCGCGACGATGTAGTTTTCCTCCTCTGCCGCTAGCGAGGAGTCGGAGCCGAAACCCGACGTATCGGAGTCAGACTCAGAGTCGGAGGAGTCAGAAGCCTCCGATGTCAATCCATCAGCCGAGACAAAGGTAGGGAAACATTCCGAAGACGCGTCATCGCCATGGTCGTCTCGGGACGTATCGACACTTGGCTGGATGTCAGAATTGGCAAGATCACTGTGAGAGTTTTGCTTCTTCGAGGAAGCCGATCTCTTTGCGATCGTGCCTTTGGCCTGGGATTTTGAGGTTTGCCTCGAGGCAGTTAAATTTGACTTCGAGGTCTGGATTTGTGGGCGTGTGGCCCGCGATGTGATGGATCGCTGGCCGTAAGTACGCGATGATAGATGAGATTGTGATTGTGGCAACGTGTTGACCTCGTTGCCGCAAGTTTTCGGATCGGAAGCCAAATTTGTGCTCCCGTCGCGAGCAATCGCGACCGCCTTGGGAGGACGACCCCTGCGTTTTGGTCCTATGGCATCTGATGAACTGTGTTGACCATGGCCAGTGGTGGAAGAGTTGTTGGTGGGGTTGTTGGCGGGGTGAGATGCGGAGCTGCTTCCAGCAACCCCGTTGGACGCTGCGAGAGAAGTTTGCAAGCGAGACTTCTTTGGTGCAGGCCCCAGGATGCGAGCCTTGTTCTGGATGCTGGGAGGGACGGTAAGCTTGATTTTGAGAGGCTGTACCGCGGGAACGTGCGCGGAGGAAGCCGCTGATGCGGTGGGTGTAGCGACAAAGCGCGCATTTCCATGGCTCACGCTTGGAGGGAGGGGATGGGGTCTGTTGTTGCAGGTGCAATCGCCATCGCACACGGGACATATGTCGTTGTCTTCGTCGTCGTCTGGTGAGAGAGGATTTACGGCGACGACGACGGTACGGTTGGGGAAACGCGGCATCATTGAGGGGGGATTTTTGGAGTAGCCTACGTGGGTGTGGGGAGTGAGTGTGCGAGCGTACGTATGAGGAACAGGGGAAGACGTCAAAATAAATTTATGAGGGGCCGAACACCCTCGAGGAGAATCACAGAAGCGAGAACAGGAAGGGGAACAGTGGCTAGCCAAGTACAGGCTATCATATTACATGTAAAAAAATCAGTGACAAGGTGCGTGCGATGGGAGCTGTCGCGTGACAGATAAAAGCCTGATGGCGTTGGGGAGAAGATCACAACCGGGCAAACTTCCAAAATGAGCGTACAAAAAAAAATTTGGACACTCACTGGAAACACGATTTCTGTCCATTTTTCAGGGATAAAAAACATGGATATGGTTTCGAATCCAGATTGAAACTTGTCTGCTTTGCAAGTAACTTTTAATAGTGGCTATAGGCCACTTAGTTGTGTGTCGCTGGGACGGTGATGGTAAGGAGAAGAAGAAATCTTGGCAGACAATTTCGCACATCAAGTAACAATTATGTAAACAGCTCAGGAAAGATGCGAAATAATATTCAATCGTTTCCACTGCAGCCACTGCAGAATTCTGGAATGGAACGTGAGTTTCATCATCGCATACCATAGTGACGAGCACCTCATGACCTTCTCCAGGCCTGTCCCTCGCCCAGCAAATCGCCCAACTCGAGGACGTCGCTCCAGTCGGCAAGTCCACGCTCTCTTCACTTTTTCCGTTCCCGGCTGAATATGAGCAGACTTTGACCCCGAGGACATCCAGGTTACGGATGTCGGTCCTGGTTCTAAATTTGACACTGTCGCAGATGATGCCGCCGCTCGAGCACATTATTTTGATGTTGGGTACGTCAATATGACACTTTCATGTGCATCGCGAGCTGAACTCAGTGAATCAGACCTTCGTCTCTGCGCAAGCTTCACGAGAGCCTCTCGGACCCGAAATATGACGGTGCCAAAACATCAAGAGAGATGATGCTCGACGAATCCGACGACCGTGAAAGTGGTTCTGCCGACGAGGCCGAGTCACCGAGCAGTCACGCTTCTGAGCCACCCGTGGAGACACGTACCTTTGATCGTGGGCCTGTGGAAACACGAGCCTCCGTCCATGCTTCGACGGAGCGTCCCAGTATATCCAAGCAAAATAATGACTTGTCCTCGAGCCTCCGTAAAACTCGAGAAGAGGACCGCACAAAGGGCAAGGCCATTTCGAGGCAGATCGCAAGTCAACCCTCTCTCTGGCATAATATCTGTAATCTATATCTTACCTCCAGACACTCTGGGATTCGCTTCTTGATGCTCGTATTCGCCTACAAAAATCCATCGTGGCTGGAAACCGTCTCCCCTCTGCAAGTAGTGATCTATTTTCCTGCCCTGAAGTTGTCTCATGAATAAACAGCCGCTACAAGATGCTTCCCATCACCAAGTGCATACCTCTCTCGTGAAGATGTTGGAAGAAGCCCGATTGCTCTCAGATGATATATTTGATTTTCAGGAGGTGTGACCCTTCCCACAGAATCAATACCCGCTCAACGCAAATTTAGCGTCTGCTTTCAGTAAACGAATCTATCCAGCCCCCTCCGCGTAAACGCCGGAGGAACACCGAAACCGATTACTCAGGGACTGACTATGCTGAAGAGCTACGCGAAGCTTGTCGCGAGGCATCAGAAGTTGAAAACTCGTTTGTACTTGTGTGTTGTCTATCTTAAAAATGCTCAATTACAACAGCTATCACCCCCACCTTGTGCAAACGCTCAACAAATGGTCGTCCAAAATCCAAGCTGTCGCACCGTCCGTTCTCCTTCCATCGAATCGCAATGCATTTTTGAGAACGGCCCAGCAAATCAAATCAGCATCACAGCTGATAGACGAGACACTTACGGACCATAGTAAAGTGCTCGCTCGAACGAGAATCTATCGCGGCAAAGGAAGCAGACTAGGGATTGGCATGGCGGATGAAGACGAAACTCGGGAAAAGGAAGATCCTGAGGTGTTTGATGATACTGATTTTTACCATCAGCTGCTGCGTGACATTATTGATGCTAGAGGGAATGGAACGGACAGAAACGACGGTTGGATGGCAACGCAAAGGGAGAAGAAGGCGAAGAAGAAGGTGGATACGAAGGCCAGCAAGGGGCGGAAACTTCGGTCAGTAAAACAGGGTTGCGGTTGTTTCTTGGCTCACGCTATTCTCAGCTACGAGGTTCACGAAAAGATACAAAATTTCATGGTACCGGTGCAGGCGGAGGGGAGCTGGCACGAGGAACAAATTGATGAATTGTTTGCGTCACTGCTGGGCAAAGGCTTTGAGAGCGCGATGCAGGAGGCAGGGGAGATTGCGGAAGAGGAGTCGTTGCAAGAGGAGGTGAATGCAGCGTTGCGAGAGGGTTTCCGCGTATTCGGGTAGTAGATGCTGATACAGAGTTGGAACCAAATACGGTAATTGTGCAATCCAGCGTACGCAGCATTCCGCGTACGTATATACTCGACGGGATCCGGATCGACCAGGTCGTGTCTCGCCTACGCCTTCGAATTGAACGTTCGCAAAGCTCGCTGACGTTCCTGCTGCAGCGAAGTCGTACCCTGCAGAAATGGACACCTTCGAGGATGATAACCCTTTCGAAAACGACATTGACCGTGTCCCATCGGAGACGTCGTCAACCTCCAAAGTAAACATATCAGCGCCCTCCTCTCCGCCACCCAATTCCGCCCGTCTCCTGTCTCCGGGAAAACCATTTCCCTCCCCGGGAACTCAGCGGCAACCCCAGCAGACGTACAAGAGCGACTTCTGCTGTTACAGAGATAGGTGGTTGCACTCTGGAGAGGACGCTGAGATTCTGGTGTGTGCCTCCCTCGCATTTGCCTTACCAACCGTTCCCTAACGAGCGTACGTGATAAGATAATCGATGCTCAAAAGACATCCCTCAATTCCAATACGCCCTACATCACATACGTGATTCACGCCGGGGTATGTATCTCAGTCATGGCATCCCTGATTAAGTGTCTGACGTGAACTTACATGCAACAGACCGCAGAAGCTCGGCATCGCTACTCTGAATTCGAGTCTCTCCGCCTGAACCTCGTCAAGTTGTATCCCACTCTCATCATCCCTCCGATCCCTTCTAAGCAGACCATTGGAGACTATGCCACCAAGCAGGCAAAGGCAAAGGAGGACGCTGCGATGATTGCACGACGCAAACGCATGTTGCAAACATTTCTAAACCGTATCGCGCGTCACCCTATCTTATCCAATGAACACGTATTCCATCGATTTCTGGAAGGCGAAGTTTCATGGGTGGGCCAAGTGCTCGTTTTGTGCCAGACATTCGTTGACCATGTTGCAGACCGAAGTGCTCAATTCACCACCGTTATCATTGGTCCCAAAGAATATTCTAAAGGCTCCTTCGCATGACCCTACAGATTCGAACGCATCCCCGGCGTACGCAGTGCTTCCCAATCCGACTGCAACGCATCCTTTACGAAACCCGGATCAACGCTTCGTTGATTCAGAAGTGTTCACGAACAAGTTTGCGAACCACCTCAGTGGCCCAATGGAAAAGGTCACACGCCGGACACTAAAGCGATGGTCAGGTATGATGTCCCCGTATACCTGTTAAATTTACATTCACTCGCAATCTATCCATTCATAACGCAGAGACCGCGCAGGACTATTCAGAGCTTGGCGCTGCACTGAACGGCTTTAGTCTTAATGAAGGCGGGGCTCTCGCCACCGCGATGGAGAAAACGGGACAGGCCGTCGATGCATCATACATGTCCACAACAAGATTGGTATGTGCACTTAGTCTTACATCACCTTCACAATTACCGTGCCACTCATTCCACGGCAGCTCCAAGAACTTGAGCAGAACTTCTCCGAACCCCTGCATGAATATGCGCAGTTCGCCACTATCATCAAGAAGCTTCTTATATATCGGCATCAGAAGCACGTACAATATGAGATGACACAAGACGCTCTAGAGAACAAGCGTGAAATGTTGGAGGACTATGAAAAGAGTGAAAGGGAGGCGAAGAGACTTGAGGAGGCTCTTGCACGCGGTCGTGTCAACAGTCTAACAAATTCACAGTCAGAAGGACAATCCAGTGAAACCCCGGACGAGCCCGGGTCAGTGTACATCCCCCCTCACCCCGGCCCCAGTCCGTACAAGAAGCGTGCACCTGGAATGGGCTTCCTTAACGCGCTTAGCTATACATTGCATGGGATGATGGACGTCGACCCGGAAACAGCCAGGCGTAACGGGATTGGCAAAACCCGTGAAACCATTTCGCAAGTAAGTTCATCCGATCGCTTTGTGATCATTTTCTGACACTACGTGCCGCTGTGGTTCGAAGCTTGAGGATGCTCTTCATTTGACGGCGCAAGACCTGAAATATTCGAGTTCGACCATTCAAGCGGATCTTGACCGCTTCCAACGCCAGAAGGTTGCGGACCTTCGGGAGATGACGATCAATATGGCCAGAAGCCACAGGGATTGGTGCAAAAAAGTAAGACCCTTTCGCCTCGAATTATGCAGCACAATCTCAGTCAAAGTGCCCCAGAACCTTGAGGCATGGCAGGCTGCGAAGAAAGAAATAGAGAAAATTCCAGAACATCCCAATTCCATGTCCTCATTGCAGAACGCACAAGCTGCAAGTCCCTCATACCTTTTGAAAGACTCCACTGCCACGATCAACGGGCGGTGAAGACGTGGATACGAGCGCTTGGGACATGTTTCGAAACGAGTGTGGACGTTACCTTTTCTCTCTAGGCTCTCTCTCAGCATCCCCTGTGTGAATTAGCTTTCTCGTACCTTAATCTATTGCTGGATATACATACCACGGCCTGAGCATATTTCACCAAACTTTGTGATGAAGAATTCTAGCGGGACAAACTGACATGCGTGCATGAGGCTTTTGTGCGGGTCTGTGGCACTCAGATGGCGACATTATAAGCTTAAAGTTAAGTGATCCAGGTGAACCACTATAAACACGAAGTCAGGATACTCCACAGTATGCCGTACCCTATCCTGCCTCATTTCGAGGGGCTATGCAATCGAATCGTCTCTAATTCCTTCTAAATCTAAACCGTCGTCGATCTACAGTAAATATGACTTCTACTGGAATGACATCTTCGATGACACTCTACAAAGATCCGAGTCACTGGCAGATACAATCTTCCCCTTT
The DNA here is from genome assembly GCA_038089875.1 of Fistulinella prunicolor. Classification (NCBI taxonomy): domain Eukaryota; kingdom Fungi; phylum Basidiomycota; class Agaricomycetes; order Boletales; family Boletaceae; genus Fistulinella; species Fistulinella prunicolor. Next base: position 76,531 of record JBBPLP010000022.1, on the reverse strand, counting down.
CGCGAATATGAGACTGTCGGAGCGACTTGGTGGCTCAGCTGAACTGCGTGGCTTTGAACAAGTACCGTAGGCCTCGTGGAAACATGCCCGTTTGGAGCCGACTCGGAGACTGACCCGTGGCCTACAACTTGTTCAACCCTGAAATGTGGACGCGTCCATCATAAAACTCTATGCCTCATGCTTGAAACAAGTATCCGGATTCGATCGTTGCCAGGGCCTAGATTATGGCAACGTTCATTGACACTGGTTTCCAGCAGGGGGTTGCACGATCTGATAATACAAACTTCGTGTGTCGCGTCCCTAGTCCGCATGTGCTTCCTGTGCGATAGCTTGTCATGTTTGATATGCGAATTAATATCGTCCTTGGTATCCGACGTCGTCGAGTACAGTGCAGGATCTTGAAACGTGATTGATCGACTTGCTGTATGGAAGGTAAGCGGCTTCGATGGAAGTATTGAACAAGGGGCAACGCAACGAAGACCCAGCATTTCTCATTGTCCGTATCTATGGAAGGACGATAACATTAAGCTGTATGCATTGCTTCAGGGTCCTGCCCATCTCCGTGACGGGTGCGATAAAGTTGGCAGTCTGACAAAGTTCAAGTCTAACTACGATCCATGCTCGGGTCCAACATATAATGAGAACTATAACAAGAACCGTATCGTAATCATGCTATCATGCAATTATCGACCAATGGCATAAAAGAACGGGGGCGTGCACGATAAAAAAAATACTTGTATGCTATGGGTGAACACTTGGTCTATTCCATGGAACCAAGCGTCGACAAAAAGCATGAGCCAGAAAGGGCTGGATATTAAATAGTTTAATCGCCGAATTTACTGCAATATATAGACGGGTCTTTCCGTTGCTTTTGTGCAGGTGGGTACTGTGCGAGCGAGGGCAATACGGCATGGGCCGTTATAATTCTGAACGCGCACTAAGGATGGTGCATGAATGCCGAGGACATCGTTTTCCGTTCTGTTTTCATGCAGGTGGCGTAGTAGTCGTTAATGTCGTAGACGAAGAGGTAGCCATCGTTGGTGCCACATTTGACGTCGAATTCGTACGGATGGTAGATTGACTGGCAGAATCGCCCTCCACTGGCTTACGGCGCCGCTTGTGTTGTCCACGGCGTGATTCAGTTGGATACTCGCACTTGATCCGACGGCGGGCACATTGACTAACGGTAACGTCAGCATTCGAATTCCCAGGTGAAACGAATGGATGCCCTTACTTGCAGGTTTGGTCAGGGCTGTGGGCAGGGGGTCTGCCACACGCGATCTTCCTCTCTCGGCAGAATAGGCATGCTAAAGCCTGCTTCTTCTGTTCACCAGGCTTCTTTACCGCTTTCATTACCTGATCGTCAGGGATGGTCCACGTTGTTGGAATCGACAGAATAGTACTTTCTTGCCGAACAAGCTCTTCGCTTGAACGATGAACCCTTTTATTGCTTATCTGTTTCGGTAGTTGAATCGTACAACGCTCTTCTAGACGTAAACGTGGTTCATGTTCGCGAGGGTGAGATTGGCCATTCAGAGATGTAGCAGCATCACCGAGGTGAGGAATTCGGACAGAGAACGACGACAGACCGTGCGATGGTACTATCATATGTGGTTGGGGAAGGCGACATGTGTCATTCGTCGTGGGTAAAGACGGGTGGACGTTATCATCTTCTTGCTAAGATTGAGGTGTCGGGATATCAAAACTTGTAACTTAAGATTAGCGCCGACGAACTAACCTTAACATGGTAACTTCCATCGTCTAATGAATCTCTAGAACGTTTCCTTGACGGTGGACGAGCGTCATGTTGAGGGATGGTTTCATGTGAGATGGACGACCGGTAGTCCAAGCTACTTCCACGTCTCAAAGACGAATGGCCATCTGTGAAAATGGAAGAGGCGTGTGCAAGGAAATTGTCGCTCGCGCGTGCAATGCTCGACCGATGGTCCTGGGGCTGTGGACGGCCCGCGCCATCCCTGAACTGTTGGGCCAGGTGAACGATGTACGAGTTATCCTGGGCAGCCGTGGGCGGTGAGGACTCTTCAAGATTATCGTGTCGGTAACCACAGTAATCAGGCTACTCGAACTGGTCTTAGTCTTGAATGAGGAAAATTCGACAATGAGGACATACTAGTGAATTCAACCCGGATGCAAATGGGGAAGTGTAGTACGGCGGGGGTGAATACACCAAGCAGCCTTCTGACCTCGCGGCGGAGGTGTCTGCCCATTGATAGGTGCCGTCCACGTCGTGCCACATATATAAATTTTCTGGATTATAGAAATCGGGGATGGGATTGGGGCCTGTGGGGGCGGTGAGGGAAGAGTAGGTGTCATAGTCCTGCTCGAAACTCTCTGCAACGGGTTGTGGTGAGTAGTGGCGGTCAAGAGAGGGCTCGCTAAGAGGCGACATGTTGACGGCGGAAGTAAACGTCAAGGATATGAAACGGATGCCGTTTGAAACGGGTGGAACAAGGAGAGGACAGATGTGAGTTGGACAACGCTGTAATGCGTGTGTTACACGATGTAGTCTACTCTGACTCGAACGTTTAAAAGGCTCAGGACGAGAAGAACACAAGGCGCAACGAGCCCAAAAATAGCCCGAACCAGAGAACCACTACATCTCACGCATCTTCCAGCTCAAAATCTGTTTGGAACATGAACGTCTTCCTGCGTGGATGATCAGGCAGATAGCATCCTATACAAGCAGTCCGGGTTCTATGAGTCGTCGTCATGGCCCCCTTTGCATCGCACAACTTGCCCGTATGGAAAGCAGCTCGAGCAGTTTCAAATGTCAAAATATGAATTGGCTGTTATCTGGTGGCGTCGAATCCGTCCACTCTTCCATGCTGCGCGGAGAAATTCGCGGACGAACGAGAGTAAACGTTGAAGCACCCAAGTTGCATGGGTCAAGGGCTAGGCTTCTTGTCATGCTATCCACAGCCATTGTGGGTAGCATGCCTGAATCAGTCTCCAATGGTGTATGAAAAGCCTGTTTCGTATGCTTACGCACCGAGCGCACCAGTGCTTTACGATATACTCAGGGCTAAAATCATTGGAGAGGGGAGGTTGGATACATTCTAGAAAATACGCAACGTGTCACTCGATCAAAGACGCCAGGGCCTGGTCCATGACACGATTCGAGCAAAGACATGCACTACCCACCTGTAAGCCTCGAATCCCACTGTCGGCTGCACCGCAGAGCATAACGGAAACTAGCCTCCGAGCAGAAACGACGTCAAGAAATCTCCGCCAAGTCATAGGGGAGCTAACGCGCGTACGTGCACAATCACAGATTCTTGTGTGGGATGTGAGGAAGCTCAACAACGGCATGACACTAGGGCATCAGCTGGAGGTGCTGCTTACCGACGTTCCCTCATTATTTTTGCAAGCGTAGCATCACGTTGATGTCGTCGCTCCTGTTCCTCGTTGTATTGAAACGCGCAGGAAGATGTGCGGTCATGGATGGCTGCGAAAACAAGCAGGAATCAGAACTATGGGTGTCACGCCAGCTTGCAGGCAGAGGGGAGGAAGTTGACCGCAGAAAGTTAAGCGAGGTCGTGGGCATGCTGGGGTCCATGCTTTGAAGGGGGGTATTTCCGAGTGCGATGAAGAGACAAAGCTATTTACATAGTGCACTGGTGTTCAGTGAAAGGGAAAGACTTCCAAGGTTTATGCACAGACCTGGTTAAGCCCGCAAACTACAGGCCCAGCAGTACGGGAGCACCTCGTATGAGTCCGTGGCATTTGAGTGGATGAGACCACAAGTTGCAATATTGATGGTCAGTCGTCACACCGCTATAGTAGCGTGACAATCGTGTTTTCAATCAAGGAAGATTCGATATGAATAGGACAACACCTCAGCGGAAGAAACATGAACGTCCATCAGCGAGACGGGAATCTCAGATCTTGCATCAATTCTCATTGCGGGGGTGATGAGGGGCGGAGACACGAGGCCACCAAGAGGTTAGTATCATGAAACTTTATGTGTCGCAGACGGAGGATATGATTGAATCTGATTCGCTCTGACGCCGAGATGAGACTCGACGCTCGAACGCTCACCACTGATGGAACCATGCTGGTCGACCACTTGACGTAGTACGTATGAATCTGGGCAAAATCATTGCCATTTAGATGTGGGTGGAAGTTCGTAATCGAGATGCGTCAACTTGCCGCCCAGCCAAGCGCAGGAGATTCGCTCTACAGCTCCGCGATTCCCCAGATGGAGTTGATAGGAGAACTGCGGGCAATGGAGTATCTACAGGAGTCGTTGTCGGTAATTTTTGTGTGGCCCGTCCTAGCCCGAGACTGTGTCAGCACGTGCGGTGCTACTCGGCTATGACGGCTAGTCAAAAGTACTTTACCAGCCTCTTTGTACTTACTTGAGCATCCTGGAGTGCGCTCCGCAGCACCCAAGTTGACCAACATACTTCTGTTTGGTAATGTCTTCATGGATTACCGTGGTTTTATCTGTTGGGATGGCTATTGGACCTCCTCTCGTTTACGCAGATCAAGCAGTGTCCATCGTTAGAAAAAAGTAAGCCATCCTACATGCCTCGCACAGGTGCAGTCATTCATGCCCGCCCACTTTCATCTATCAGGGATTCGACAGGTTTTTCTCGTGACGTTTGTGCGATCCTGTGAGCCCACTTGAACCGCCGTTTGCACAAAACGCTGACGACACATACCACAAGGCTGATTGCCAATATTTCCCGGTGTTTCTTCTGGCTGGGTGCCCGCTTCGAGTTTGCGTTGTTGCTCCAGTCGATTCTTATGATTGTCGCGCAGGTGAGCCCCACTGCTAACTTGCGTATGTACACGAGGTCGTGTGACCATGATGGCATCAATCGACAGCTCGCATTATTGTTCATTTGTCTTCGTTATCGTCCGGAAACCGGTTTGGAGAGCTACGCACCATCCTCACGACCATTGTCTTTCTGGGAGTGGCCGTCATATGCGCAATACATCGAATGTCTTGCTGGTGTCATGTAAGAAGTCGTTGCCTGCATCGTGTTTTTAACAAGTTAAACTTGATTCAGACTCTTCTCGGCCATAATGTTCTTAATATTTGGACAGTTCGAACTCTATACCTCACTACTGGGATTCTTTGCTTTGGGATTGGAGAGCACATTACCCATCCCGCAGCTCATAAGGTTTGTCTGATATTTGATTTGTGGACCGACGATGGCCTCATGTGTGTCGTTTGAGCAGTAATTACAAGCGCAAGTCACTCTATGGTTTTCGCGCTTCCACAATGATGGGATGGTTTGGTGGAGATGCCTTCAAGTCAGACCCTTGATTGGATCTGCGACTGGTGTCCGCTGACATCACCAATCCAGGACGGCGTACTTCTTCTCGCAAGGGTCCTTCTTGCAGTTCAAGGTCTGTGCGCTATTTCAACTGTCCGTAGATATGGGTGAGTCGTGACGTCTCCACACACCCTCTGCGTGTTACCGACTGTCTGCCACCAAAACAGCGATCATGGCGCAGCGTTTGTATTATGGGAATACCCCTCCACAGGCCACACTGCCGGAAGGAGAGGACTTGGAGGAAGCACTGGCTCTTTCTGAGGAGTAGACATACATACACAAACTTAGTTTCTCTATGTTCTGTGATACGACCTGGTACTAGCGGCATCAGCACTGCAATGACGAGGCAATGATGTGTGACAAACAACAGTAAACTTTTCATACCCTTGCCGTCGTAGCTTGGCGGCTGAATTGCTCGTCCAACAACCCACATCGTTGCGCACGGCCGTTAACGACAGCTTGACCATGGCCGACGTCTCGAAACCCATCGCATTTTGCGAGCACCTGCAACTCTCTAGTTTAGGCATTCAGCCAGCTTCAATTTCGTTCCAGGTACGCGTAACCAAGTTCAATCCACAGTGACTTGCTCAACGGCTTCGTTTCTTGCCCTGTGCCTTGCTTCTTAGGTGAGTGGGAGCCGCTGCTATATGTACACGCGAACGTCTGAACAAGTCCTCTCTAGACCTTGACCTTAGAGTCCGACCACTTCATTTGCGTACGGGAAAAGGTTAATGAACAAAATCAAGTCGTCATAATCGACCTCACCGACGCAAACAATGTTCTGCGGAGACCAATCAGTGCTGATTCCGCAATCATGCATCCTTCCAAGAAGATTCTCGCGTTAAAGGGTATGTCCTATCTAACTCGTCATGTACCGTAACGCTGACGGCTTCTCCGCAGCTGGCCGGACGTTGCAAATTTTCAATATTGAGACTAAGCAAAAGGTCAAGTCGCATGCCAACAACGAGGATGTCGTATTTTGGAAATGGGTATCCGAGACGACCATAGGAATGGTCACTGAGGCCTCGGTATATCATTGGTCGATTGGGGACCAGACGTCACCTCCGCAGAAAGTTTTTGACCGGCATCCCACACTTGCTGGAGCGCAGATCATCAACTACCGTGTAACGCCTGACGAAAAGTGGCTGGTGCTGATCGGTATCTCCAGTAATTCAACGAATCCTTCCGCGTTCAAAGTTAAAGGCGCGATGCAACTGTATAGTCGAGAGCGGGGAGTCAGTCAACCCATTGAAGGACATGCCGCTTCGTTTGCGGAGCTGCAGCTCGATGGCCACCAGTCCATTACGAAGCTGTTCACGTTCGCCGTTCGAACCGCCACTGGTGCCAAGGTGAGCGACGTGCATTAAAGCAGTCTGATGCGCGCTTAGGAGCGGTTGCATAGCTTCATGTGGTGGAGATTGACCACACCGCACCGGATCCACCTTTCGTGAAGAAAGCAGTTGATGTTTATTTCCCTCCTGAAGCCACCAATGACTTCCCCGTAGCCATGCAGGTGTCCAGAAAACATGGCATCATCTTTCTGATCACCAAGTATGGCTTCGTTCACCTATACGATCTGGAATCTGGTGCATGTGTCTATATGAATCGCATATCCGGGGAGACGATCTTTGTCACGGCAGAGCATGAGACTACGCACGGGATCATCGGCGTAAACAAGAAAGGGCAGGTTCTCTCTGTCAGCGTCGACGAGCAGACGATCGTCCCATACATACTCAGTACCCTCAACAATACCGAACTCGCGTTCAAGCTTGCCAGTCGTGCTAATTTACCTGGAGCGGACGATCTTTACGTCAAGCAGTACCAGCAACTATTTTCTTCCGGACAATATAGCGAAGCAGCGAAGATAGCTGCCAATTCTCCTCGCGTACGTATATGTCCGACTACCAACGGCAACCCCCATGCTGAGTTCTTGATGACCAGGGGATTCTTCGTACAGCACAGGTGATTGAATCATTCAAGCAAGCACCCGCCCCTCCAGGGGGCTTGTCCCCTATTCTCCAGTATTTCGGTATATTGTTGGAGAAAGGTGAACTCAATCATTATGAGTCACTCGAGCTCGCCCGCCCTGTATTGCAGCAGGGTCGCAAACAGCTTCTCGAGAAGTGGCTGAAGGAGAATAAGGTAAGTCTTCCTTCCGGAGAGTGGACTGCTTCTAATATCATGGCATCAGCTCACCTGCAGTGAAGAACTTGGTGATATTGTTCGGTCGCATGATATGACCTTGGCTTTGAGCGTGTATCTCAGAGCGAATGTTCCCAACAAGGTCATTGCTTGCTTTGCAGAGACCGGTCAGACGGACAAAATCGTTCTATATTCCAAGAAGGTTGGATATAGCCCAGACTATGTTGCCCTTCTACAGCATGTGATGAGGACGAACCCTGACAAGGGTGCTGAGTTTGCTACCCAGCTTGTCAATGACGAAACCGGCCCATTGGTTGATATCGAGCGTGTAAGGGGAGATTCAAGTAATTGTCGAACAGTGGCTGATAAATACGTTACAGGTCGTGGACATCTTTATGTCGCAAAATATGATCCAGCCAGCAACGTCCTTCTTACTGGATGCTTTGAAGGAAAATCGGCCTGAGCAGGGTCACCTACAGACACGTCTTCTCGAGATGAATCTCGTCCATGCGCCGCAGGTCGCGGACGCCATCCTCGGTAATGAACTGTTTACGCATTACGATCGCCCTAGGATTGCCAACCTCTGTGAAAAGGCCGGTCTTTTGCAAAGAGTAAGTACATTTATTCTACAATTGGGGTTCACTTGGTCTTCATGTCAACAGGCTCTCGAACATTATGAGGACTTGGCAGACATCAAGCGCGCAATTGTGCACACCGGCGGGCTCCAACCTGAATGGCTAGTCAACTACTTCAGTCGTCTCACCACGGAACAATCTATGGCATGCATGCAAGAGATGCTTAGGGTAAACATCCGCCAAAATCTCCAGCTTGTCATCCAGATTGCTACTAAGTACTCTGATATCCTCGGCCCTGTGAAATTGATCGAGATGTTTGAATCTTTCAAAACATTCGAAGGTGAGGATTTCTTCTCTGGATTTCTTTCCATGAAACTGAGAATTGCATTTGTTAAGGTCTCTACTACTACCTCGGGTCGATTGTGAATCTCAGTGAAGATTCTGAAGTCCACTTCAAATACATACAGGCTGCCACTCGGACCGGCCAGATTCGTGAAGTTGAGCGCATTTGTCGAGAGAGCAACTTCTACAATCCGGAGAAGGTCAAGAATTTCTTGAAGGAGGCGAAGCTTCAAGACCAACTTCCTCTTATCATCGTTTGCGATCGCTTTGACTTTGTCCATGATCTTGTTCTTTACCTCTACCAGAACGGTCTCACGAAGTTCATCGAAGTTTACGTGCAACGAGTCAACTCGGTTAGGACCCCCCAGGTTGTCGGTGGATTGCTCGATGTAGATTGCGACGAGTCGACTATCAAAGGCTTGTTAGCTTCTGTGACAGGCAATTTCCCTATCGATGAACTCGTTCACGAGGTCGAGCAGCGGAATAGACTGAAGCTGATTCTCCCCTGGCTTGAGGCCCGTGTGCAGTCTGGTTCTCAAGATCATGCTGTCTTCAATGCAATGGCCAAGATTTTGATTGACAGCAACAACAATCCCGAAACTTTCTTGAAAGAGAACAACGTACGTTCTTCGATCATGTCATGTCACTTTTCCCCTCAATGATTGTGGTGCAGCTGTATGAGCCTCTCGTCGTTGGTAAATTCTGCGAGGCACGAGACCCTTACCTGGCGTACATCGCCTACGCAAAGGGCTTTTGCGATGACGAACTCGTTGCCATTACAAATGAGAACTCCATGTTCAAGCAACAAGCTCGCTATCTCGTGAAACGTCGTCAGCCAGAGCTTTGGGCACAGGTTCTTGTCCATGACAACGTGCACCGCAGAGCACTCATTGATCAAGTCAGTGTGCACATGTTACGGTTCACATATACTAAATGCTCGTGGCTTATAGATCGTTGCAACTGCTCTACCCGAATGCACTGACCCTGATGACGTCTCGGTTACCGTCAAAGCCTTCCTTTCAGCCGATCTTCCGATCGAATTGATCGAACTTTTGGAGAAAATTATCATCGAGCCCTCTCCGTTCAGCGATAACCGCAATCTCCAGAACCTTTTGCTCTTGACAGCAATCCGTGCGGATAAAGGCAAGGTTGTGGGTTACATCAACAAACTCCAAAACTACGATGTTGCCGAGATTGCCAAGATTGCAACTGACCATGGTCTCCACGAGGAAGCATTGACGATATACAAAAAGTATGATCAACACGCCATGGCGATGAACGTGCTGGTCGAGCACATTGTTTCAATCGATCGTGGTCTGGACTATGCTAACAAAGTCAATAAACCTGAAGTGTGGAGTCGCCTTGCGAAAGCTCAGCTGGATGGTCTTCGTGTCAAAGATGCTATTGGTATGCTTGACGTTGAGAATTATGGAGATGCAAAGCTGATTGTTCATCACAGACTCGTACATCAAGGCCGAAGATCCCTCGAACTTCACCGAAGTTATTGAGATATCGAGTCACGCCGGCAAACACGATGATCTAGTCCGCTTCCTCCAGATGGCGCGCAAGCATCTTCGTGAACCTCAAATCGATACCGAGCTCGCGTATGCTTATGCCAAGACTGATCGACTACATGACATGGAGGACTTCTTGAGCATGACAAACGTAGCAGACATTTTGGTGGTCGGGGAGAAATGTTTCGAGGATGAGCTCTACCAGGCTGCTAAACTGCTCTTTACGAGCATTTCAAATTGGGCTCGCTTGGCTACCACTCTCATATACTTGGGCGAGAACCAGGCTGCTGTCGAAAGCGCCCGCAAGGCTGGTAACACTCAAGTCTGGAAGCAAGTCCATGCCGCTTGTATTGAGAAGTCAGAGTTCCGCTTGGTGGGTCCATTTCTATCACATTTGGGAGGGCGTTACTGACCTAATTGCAGGCTCAGATTTGTGGTCTGAACATTGTCGTCCATGCGGTTCGTCCTTTGCTAGGATAGAGAGTTCAGCATTGATTAATGGCTTGTGTAGGAGGAGTTGCCTGCTCTCCTTCAATCTTACGAACGTCGCGGCTATTTCGATGAAGTCCTTGCTCTATTAGAGGCTGCACTTAGCTTAGAGCGCGCTCACGTATGTTCGTTTTTTGTCCCTACTGTTTTTATGTTGATTGTTTGCAGATGGGGATCTTTACGGAGCTCTCCATTTTGTATAGCAGATATAGACCAGGAAAACGTATGTGTACGTTTGTACACAACCTTTCGCTTGCTGACTGCTATTATTTCTAGTCATGGAGCACCTTAAGCTTTTCGTCTCACGGATCAACATTCCAAAGGTAAGCGATTTTCCTTTCTATGAATACATGAATGTACTCATTTGTAAACCAGGTCATCAGAGCCACGGAAAAGGCGCACCTTTGGCCCGAGCTTGTTTTCCTTTACATAAAATATGACGAATTTGTGAGATATCACATTACTTTTCCGGTGTCCCTAATCAATGTTGCGCAATTAGGACAATGCCGCTCTTGCCATGATCGAACGTTCACCTGATGCTTGGGAGCACAATCAGTTCAAGGATGTGATTGTTCGCGTCGCTAATGTCGAAATGTACGACACACCTTTTGGATTCCTTATTCATGTGCTTATATTCTGCACGATATAGCTACTATAAGGCTCTCACTTTCTACCTGCAAGAGCAGCCTACCCTCTTGACGGATCTCCTGAGTGTCATGATTCCCCGCATAGACCACGCTCGCGTCGTGCGCACGTTCCGTCAAATCGACCATATTCCTCTCATCCGTTCGTATCTCATCGCCGTTCAAAACGTAAGTATTTTGAAACCCAATTTCACTCAAAGTCAATCTGACAATACTTGAAGTTCAACATCGAGGCAGTCAATGACGCGTACAATGACCTACTCATTGAAGAGGAGGACTACAAGACTCTCCGGGACTCGATTGACAGCTTTGATAACTTCAACAATATTGCTCTTGCTCAACGGTTAGAGAAACACGACCTTCTCGAGTTCAGGCGGCTTGCTGCGCATCTTTACAAGGTACGACAGCTTTACTCGACGTTTCCCAAGGTGCTCACCTTCTTTTAGAAAAATTCACGATGGGAAGAGTCGATATCTCTATCGAAGCAAGATCAGTTGTACAAAGATGCGATCATCACGGCCGCTGCCTCAGCCTCTACCGAAGTTGCAGAGGACCTCCTTTCCTACTTTGTCGATATTGGCAACAAAGAGTGCTTTGCAGCTGTGCTCTTTATTTGCTTCGACCTATTGCGAGCCGACATCGTGGAGGAACTTTCGTGGCAACATGGTCTTAATGACTTTTACATGCCTTACAAGATCCAGGTCTCGAGAACGATGCGAGAAAAGGTGTGTTTCGTACCTACTTATTGGCCCGGGATTGCGATTCATCTGAACTGCATATCTTCCAGTTGACCGCGCTTGAGAAAGAGGTCAGGGAACGAGCAAAGAAGGATAGTGCAAAAGAAGAGCAAGAGGCTGAACAACCCATCATCAACCCTGGTCTCAACCGCTTGCTGATCACTCAAGGCAATGGGTTCGTATTCGGCTTGGTTTGGTTATGTTGCAGATGCTTGAACATCCTCATTCAGATACCCGACTCAAGCTCCTCCAGTGATGAACGGGACTGGCATAGGTGTCAATATGGTTCCGGTGTGTATCTTCTTTTGTGAGACGAGACGGAATACTGAAGCCTGTCGGCAGACCATGACGGGTTTCTTCTGATGCATGATAGCATGATACTCGTCCGCACTAAAATGTATCGTATTACACGCTTTCCGGGTTCTTTTAATAAATTCCCGTTTGTCTTCTTTTCTCAACGTTCGTGATTGGAAGAACGCTCGTCAAGAAACACAGAAGAATGACAAAAGACAGGATATTGGACGAGTTCAAGTATCAAGCAATTAGAAGAGCTCCTAAGATGCATAGCGTGCCGTTTAAAAAGCGTACAAAAGAACGTGTATGATCCCGGTCCGTGTCACATCACTATACAACCACCTGGTCCCTTGGCCCGTGTGCTCAGGGATACGCGTGCAGCTTCATAGAAAACCTCCGATACCCCCCGGTTATGTTTCGAGCTGCATTCTAAATGCATGCATCAAGATGGGTCAGTATTGGGAATTGCAGGAAGTCACGTCCAGCCACGCACCAAGGTATCGTGATGCTCTTATTCGTCGTGCGACGGCGAGTCCCTCTTCGTATTGTATAGAGTGCGCACCATAACGAGCAAGTCGTTCCCGGACGTTCCGATCGTCTCGAAGGTCACACTTGAGTGCTGCATGACGGGTCAGTGGGCGTTCGATCCGTGTTGTAGTCCAAAAGGACTGACCGACGAGGACAAGCTAAGGGGGAGATGTTCAGTCACATAATCCGCCAAGACGAAACGTCAAACAAAGGGGGGGTCGACATGTACCTTGACGCCCGGACAGAACTCGAGGATCTCGTCTATCCACTGTAGTAGTTGTTCAAAACCGAACGTGTATGGGCGGATAAAAAAGTTACTTTTGTTTCCACGTTCTCAAGCGACGTTGGGTTGTCCACCTACGATGATCAGGATCAACGTGTCATTCCCAATGCCCTTGGCAGACTCACGGAGAAACATATCATAACCACGTGTGTTTCTGCATAACTCAGTGATCTCAGTCTGTCAAATTCCTCCTGTCCTAGGGATGTCTTGAAACGTCAGAAGTTGTGAACGCGTAAGACGTGTGGCCACTCGGAGCACTTACCGGCCGTGTCCCACAGGCTCAGTTCCACGAGCTGGTCGTCGACGTAGATGTCGTGAACATAGTTCTCGAACACGGTGGGTTCACTGCACGACATAACAAGTTCTGAATGGGAGCGTGTCCCGTGTTCGATCCATGTTGCAACTCACTATACTTGGGTAAAGAAACCCCTGGTGAAAACGTTGAGCAGTGACGTTTTGCCTGCGAACGGGCCAGTGCTGAGCTGGATGGCGGAAGAGCGAGGCATAGGTACATACCGCAGGCGCCATCACCACAAACGACCACCTTTCGTTGTATCTGAACATGTGCAAAGGGTGAGCACGCTGGCTGGAATACATGATGAAAGAGAAATATCCTACAGGTCGGCGTCCAAAGCCAGTCTTGGAAGAAGAGCCACAGATCGCCATGAGGGAGGTGAACGAAACGAGAGAGCTGACCGGCTTGCACGAGGCCTCCATTGCCCGTCATGGCGTCGATGCAGTGCACATTGTTTGCCATTGTTTGTCAAACAAGACGACAGGAACAAAAGAAAAAGAGTCAAGAAGAAGAGCAAAGATACAGTAATGAACAGCGGTGCATCGATAGTTACATAGACCACAAAGCTCATACGCTAGCATCGTTCAAAAAACATATTTAACAGTATGACCACAGCCAGCAAGACAAACTCCATCACAACAGGTTAGCGAAAATGACCCCTCATCCGTTATGCCCCAATCCTAAACCACTCGAATTAACAAAGTCTTGCCAGGTGTTTTGCATCGTGTTGGCTTCCGGCGAGTCTCGTCGACTTCCAGACGCGCGGCCGTTCCCCTGGGAATAACCATTCTCCGATGCCATCGTATAGTCATAGACAGGGAAGTAACTGGGGAACTGCCCAGATACCAGCGTCATCGAGTGTACTTGCGTCGGACAGTCATTATATCCGGTTGCTTCGTACTGCTCTCTTATGGGAGTGTTGTAGGCCGACGCATCGGCGTACGTCGCTCCATTCGTATGAGAGCCAGCGGCGTGGCCAAACGTTTTCAGATAATCCACCACATTGGGATGGACTTGGCTGCCCCCGGTTGCCAGCGGCAGCGGCACTACCGGATTTGACGTTGTGGGTGAACGATCAGTGATTCCAGGCGATGACTGCGGTGACAACGAGTCTTTCTTGGCTACCAAACGCGTCTTTCCACCAAGCGTCGAGAGCTCGTCGTTTTCCTCGAATGGTGATCCCGGCTCAGACTGACTGGACAATTGTCGTGCGAGAGGCGAAATATTACCCTTTCGATGCTCGTTCAAGCTGATGTGTGCTTTCTTCTGTAGGGTAACCATGATTTCCTGAGGGTTGCGTGAGCAGGTCGAGGTGATGTGTAGCGGCGAGTATGGCTTTACCAATACAGATTGAGCACGGAACCCTCGCGCCGCCTTGGAGAAAAGTTCGCAGGCAGAGTCTAACTGGACGAGGGCAGAGGGTGCCAAACTCATCGACGGACATCGGGTAACAACAGAACCCAACACGATCTATGATTCGCATCACAAATGGAATTGCACCGGCTCGTCAGCCCATCTCCTATCGCGGAACTTGACAACACCATTCAGGCGCACGTACCGCACATGAAAACATGTGGGTCCACAGGAACCACATTCGTTCACTGGGCTCTTTAAGTTGTGAATGAAGGTTCCGCATCAAGGCTACGAGTGAGCCCGCGCTGCGATAAGCTGCGATAACCGAAGTCCCATAGGGGCTACCAAGTGGATCCTTAGGATGATCGGTCACGGCACGAGCAAAGAAGCTCCGGTGGAGATAGAGGAGATCTGATTGAAGCAATGTCAGCCGTAACCCCTTATTGCACATGCCCAGAAGTGTAAGAAAGCAATGCATGGAAAGACGTACTCATTTCGCGGATAGCAAGGACTATGTGTCGTTGCAGGATCAGTGCAATACTCTCCTGATGGCGCGACTCTGGAGGGGATGAGTTGCCAAATCCAGCAACTTGCAAACTGGGAGGAACGGGGAATGCGCGTAATTTGCGATCCAATTGAAGAATCGTCGCGTACGTCGGCGTCTTTGCGCCGAAGGCTTGATCGTGGACCACGCTCATGCATTCTGACGCGAAACGATGTTTCCAATCGTGGACTATAATGTCACCGTTAATAAGACGTATTTCGATGTATCGCGTCACATACAGGGTTCATCCCCAAGTTCTGGGGAAGGCAGCTTGCAATCGATATGTGAGAGATGAAGTGACGGTGGTCGTCCGAACGTCCAGCACTGTAATGGAGATGACTCAAGATTCGGTGCTGGGGACACGCGGTCCCACTCACCTGCCATGAATCGTACGTGTATAGCTCCCAAAACAATTCGCGGCGACGGAAAGTCTCCTTCTGGTCCACTCCCCACCTGCTTGGGTCACGGTCTATGCGATCAATGTCAGTGCTGATGAGGCCGTCAGACGGGGGGACAAGTACTAACGGAGCCCGATCTGATGAAAAATGGAATCGCGTCAAATTTTGTCAATAATAGCCAGGTACGGCGCACTCACACTCTGCGCAACTTTGATTGCCATGCCGATGATGACCCAGCGCGCGCCAGAATTAGACCCGTGCCTGTCAGAAAAAAAGAGATAAAAGGTCATGAGGAACTTTGAGAGACTGCATGTCAGCATCCCGTTCGGTTCAATGTGATGATGGTACATGCCAATGTCTGTACGGCACTAATTGTGGGATCCTCGAAAAGAGAACTCTGGAAGAGTGATGCGCGCGCTAATTGGTGGTACTTTTCGGCCTCGATATTGTAGGCCGATTGCTTGATATCCACTAAACTGCCAATCGCGAGAATCATGAACATAAGAGCAAGCTTGTGAGACAAGAGTGGGTCATCGGCTGGCGGACTGGTGTCTGGAGCATAAAACAATGGGTATATTTCCTCGAAGAAATCCTGCTCGCTGATTGGATTGTACCTGAAACTACTGTTGGGATTTTCAACGGTAGCAAGAGTTGAAGTCGCTCACATCCAAGCACCGAGTGTGTAGTACACCCGGCACAGATAATTGGCTTTGGGTAATTCGGGAAGATACCAAAAGAGTTCTCGAAGTCGGACATTCTCGAGTTCGACCGGATGGGAACTCGGAACGATCGGAAAGGCACCGCTCCGCGCCAGAATCTCAGGTGAAAGAATGTTTTGTAGAGAGGCTAGCCGGCCAGCCTCGAACTCTTGAGCATCCGAGCCTTCGTTCTGAGTTCAAGTCAGATCGATCGCGCAGTGAGATGTTGTTACAAGTCACCTGCAAAAAATACTACAGACGGATAAAGGATAAAAGATGGTAATTTATCAGTGAGATACGTTGCCCTGGATGGGTGTGGCTCACCCAAGAGTTAGCTACCGATCCGAAATACTTGGTGCCTCCTGATGCGTTTATCGATAGTGAGCCAAAAGCGTCCACGATTTCGCCGTTTTGCTCTTCCTCCTTGATATCGCCTCTGGGAACATTGCGATGGCTGGGTGGTTCTCTTTGCAGGGGTGCTTTGATTTGCAAAAATTCGTCTGCCAGGAGACGGTGTCTATCGGGAGAGACGAGGGAGTGGGAATGTCTCAAGGCGTCCTCCAGCTCGCGAACGCGATTGCACAGGACGGATATCTTTTCGTGAAGTTCTTGGGTTGATGCGAGTACGAATCTGCTATTTCTGAGAGGGGGGATATGGCACGAGGATGACGGGGACGTACCGATTACCCTGACCAGTGGTCAAAGAGCCTAAACCGCGGGAGCGATTACGTCGAGGAAGAGAGGAAGGAAGGGGTTGATGACGTACCGTCCGGACAGATCGCGCCGCAGCCGCGCTTGACGCAAGAGCCGCAGGGAATATTCCTGTCGCAGCGCAGCTTCAAGCTAGAGCACACAGGATGAGCGAGAGCGAGAGCGGGTAGATATGATGACAGGGAGATACCGTCTACATTCCGCGCATGATAGACGTGTTGCGCCCTTTCTACGTTTCCTTGAGGGGTCGGGGAAGAGGTTGGGCTCCATGTCGATGGAGGGGGTGGGAGGAGAGGTGGACGAGCGTCCAAGACGTTGATGGAAGAGGTGCGCGATGGCTCGATGGGGTTTCCGAGGGAATTTCAACGGGTGGGGTATCTATCAGAACTCATATTCGTAATTTCCTATCTTGGATTATTCGGCGGTATATTAGCAAATTTGACCCTATGAATAAACCGTGAAAATTCGCTGGGTTGAAGCGGAGTTGCCAAATCTGGCAGTTCATCCGGCCAACTTCCCCCCTCGCCTTGGATTCTCCTCGGCGCCTCCGGTCGAGCGACCTCCCGTGAACGCTCAAGGCCACCCAGTGTGATGAATGATCCCAACGAGGCCGCCACTCAGACCACACGCTGGAAACCCTATCTGGCTGCTGACCCGACGGTCCCTTCTTTACCTTGTGATCCCCGCTGGGCCCCGTGGTGATGAACGCCTGGCAGAGTTTGTCTGGCCCCTGCGTAGACAATGCATTTAGGAAGAATGCGGTGTTACGTGTCATAACATTCCGTATACGCAGCTGCGCTCAGGGGGTGTTGTCCAACGCGGTTTCTCACAGACTTCGATCTTGACACCCAGTGACTCAGCATGACCGACATGTTAGATCTGATGGCTCGCGCTTTATCCGCCTCCGCCTTCGATGCTGCGTGCCCATTTCTATTTACGATCCTCCAACACGACGACCCTGCTCGACCTCCACTCGAGAAATTCCCAGTCTTGTGAGAATAGACCGAAAACCTCCACCGCAAGGAGTTTCGTCTGAGTTGAAACCTTGAACGCCCTTCGAGAGTTACGGTACGCATCGTAGTTCAATCCGAGGATCTCACCCCGAACAGGTTCGTACCTCGACCAGTACAAGTCAGGTATAAATGAATTAGTCACCCGGCCCCCTTCTGGGGTCCTCCGGAGTGCTCCTCTCAAATTTTCGATCATTCATCGTGATTCCGTCCACTTGACGTGGCCTACGGAATCCGTTCGACGAATGGAAGCACGTCTACCCGGGAAAAACGCCTTCTGTTTACCCAATATTTTTGCTGGCCCGGTCCACCTCCAAAAGTTATGGAAAGTGACATGCCAGGGGAAATACATGTGCCTAGGAACGAATCAGCTAGACCAACGCGACCACACCGCCGGAGGGTCGCGCAACGCGAAATGAAATCAAGCATTGTCCCAAATTGGGACGAGACTGCAGCATGGCCTTTTGCAATGTGAAACCGTATGTTATTGACCTACCCGCGAACGTGAGTCTGCACGCCGGTCACACGCGCGGGCTTCATGTCGCCTGGCCACACACCCGCCTTCCTGTAAGTAGCGTCACCAGAGAGAGAAATCCGCCTACTTGCAGTAACCTCCGACTGGCCGCCGACATAAATCGCAAGCCGCTTCCTCGCACCCGCCGCCACCGCAGAAAGAAACCCCTCGACATCGAAGTGTATAACGCCACACAGGTCAAAACATGGTATCGGTGTGTTCATATTGTTCGTGTCTCAAGAGTATAATCTCCAGCGACGAGATCGCTAGCGCCTTGGCCCAAAATGTAGATATTGTGCAGCCTGTCAGCACACACACACATAGCCGTGAAGGTGAGGACTGCATTAAGGACCGCAGCTGTACACGCTGTCGCAAACATGAGCGATGACCCACTATCTAGCCGGGGATATGAGATGATTAGGTCAAAACCTGGATGTAAGCAAACTCGGAGGATGATCGAATTATGCAGGAGGACGCATACCTTAATTGTGTGGATGACAGGTTTGAGTGGCCTCGCCAAATTATGCGAGGTGGAAGTACCTGGGTGGCAGTTGAGATAAACCTGCAATTATACCAAAAATATGGTGAATCCGAGTGCCTTCAACGTGGAGACGGAATCACTAGTGTTTCAATCAAGTGTCCATGACTTCGGCCCGCCTCCTGCCATACCGATCGATCCTGTTGTCCAGGATAGCTGTTCGGCGCATGAACATGGTACGCAGCGCGTCGGCTGAAGAAGGCGGGTTATCACTGGCACTACGTGTCTTACTGTAACGATGCAGTTCAAACAGACTCTGTACTTCAACGGCTGCGGTGACGTCGTCAGTGACAACGGAACCTGACTCTAGTCGGACGGAGCTTACTATCCGTCATGGAAAATCGTCGCGGAGGGATATATCGTTTTGGTCCGTGGCATCTTTCTAGTAATCACCCAACAACATATGTGGTCTAGTTCCGAGCCTTGATCCACGGTGGAACTCGGGGTAAATTCTTGAAGCCTCAGATCACGGCGGTCATGCCACATTTACTCTGATGACGTCGGGCTGCGCTGCCAGTGTTAGTAAAGAAAGCTGATACAGCCCAACATTTTGTAAGCGTTGCAGTATTACCCATCACCGTGCCGAGCTGGCAAGTGGAATAAGGTTCTATACTCGAATGTAGCGTTAGCTGAACCTAGTCTGGTGACCGTCAGCCGAATCTGCACAAACTAGAGTGCATTCTATAACGGGCTACGCGAGTCGTACCGCAGATAGGAACATGACGGGATCGACGGAAATTGACGAAATTCTAAGAGCAAAATAGTACACCGTACGCTACATGTTCAATTCATCATAAATGTGTCGTGTAATCAAAGAGAAGACGAAGCGGCGGGTAGTTAAAGTATCCAAGTGTTTGATGCCAGGTTCATATTCCAAGAAGCACAAGGGAATTAGAAGACCTGCAACTCATATGGCAACGGGAGCAAAAGCGCCTTCTCCAGGCGGCGAGGGAAGTCCACCTATCTTCCCCTCCGGACTTGCACCGACATCCCTCGCCGACGAGCCTGAAGTGACACTCATCGTGTCTCTAACAAGCACGGTTGCCCGGGGAAGTTCACTCGCGGGGCTCACTGGCTCAGCGAGAGATTCTTCAATAGATGATGTATCTGACAATCTATTATACAAGGCTTCTTGTTCGGCGCGCGGCGATTTGACGGGCGTAGTAGAAGAAACACTAGAACGTCGAGTGCCAAAGAAATCCCCGAGTTTCTTCGTAAGTGGCTGAGGGGGTGGTGACGACACGTTGCCAGGTGTGGCAGTCGGTGGTATAACGGGTATGGGTGCCGCACCGGGAGGACTTTTAGCTAATGGTTCAGTTCGCCAGAGCTTAAAGCCCCAACCCCCTGCAGCTTGAGCGTTCCTCTTTGGCTCTGCTTCAGAAGATGATAGTACCGCCGTGGATCCACCCGCGTGTAGCATTGGTGCGCCAACGTTGTTTTCCTCTATGAATATGCGAAGAGCCTTGACGCACAATTCGGACGCCTCTCGCGCTTCGTTCGCCTCGTTTAGCTCGTGCTTTGACTCATCCAACTCCTGCCGCATGGACATCAGCTCCTTACGGAGCATCTCGACCTCGACCGACTCTTCCGACTGGAACGCGGAGAGGGGAGGGGATATACGGCCATATCCTGCAGGGGACTTGGGCATGGATGCCAGCCTGTTTGCTAGCATCGCGTGATCGGGGAACGTCAGGTTGGTGGGGCCAGGACTGCCATGTGGTGAGCCGCTGTCAAACTTTGGGAATCCAGAGTCTGAAACCGATGAGATGCGGCGATGGGCATTAATTCGAACAGCACTAGAGCCAGTAAGCGGCGCAAATGAAGCCCGTTTCGATGTTTGAGGGCCCGTAAAGGAGGCGAGGCTGGCCCTGGAAATGTCTAGCCCCGAAGGTAACTGACTATGCCGTCGACTCTCGGACTGGAGACGCATCAGTCCCCGCCTAGATGCAGAGTTGACAGCGAATCAGGGCAGAGCGAGGGAGTGGCATACCTGCTCTCCTCGACTTTTGTGCGCAACAAGGAGATGGTGTTTTCGTCGTCCTTTGCTTTGATGTTCGTGGCTTCGAGCTCTTCCTGCAGCATGGAACACTTATCTGACATGCAGCTGACGGCGTCCGTGAGCTCTCTCTCCCTGGCCTGGACCTCATAAAGTGATTTGGCAAGTTCGTCTCGATGACGGGTAGCTTCTGCCAGGGACGACGTGAGGTCGGTGATGATGTGCGCCAGGACCTGTGGGTCTAGCGACTGTGGCCGCTTCATGTCTACGGGGGTGGGAGGGGGGAGTGACTCATTGTCGAGCTGACGTTCGAGCTCGAGGGAGAGGTCGATGGAGTAGGGACGATCCTGGGTGTGGTTGACGTTGTGACCGTCGGTGGTGGACATGGTTGCGTGTTGGAATGTCGAGTGTAGTGTCAGAGTCGCTCGTGTTCTTGAAGCATTAGCAACGGTCCACCACAGTCGCGTCCGCCGCAACCACGTCCCGTTGTCCCCCCCCTACTTGCCTTTTCGGGTCATTCCACTCGTTCACGTGATTGTCCGCATGGTCACCGTATCCCATATAGTACATATCGTACACGTCTCACAGTCGTTATCTACACTTGCCTAAATCTTTTTCTAAGCTTGCCTGTTCTTCATGTATGTGTTAGGGAGTCGATGCAGATGATACCGTCCCGCTCGCTCCATGGATAACCCCAGCGGTGCAACCATTCTCTAACGCCTGCAGCGAGGCGAGCACGCGAAGCACCCCTCCCTGGATCTTGCGTTCCCGTGTGCTTTTCCTCTCCTACGATGGTGTATGCTAAAAAGATCGTCAGATCGCACAATGGCACCGTCCAATGAGAATTCTCACCAAGACCCAAAAAGTGCTCCCTCTCCAGCTTCCAGGGCAGGTTAGTATCTAAAAAAAGTAGCCAAGGTACGCGCGAACACTCACTGCAAGTACGAATTCCTCCAGTACTTCCGTCGCTTCGTTAGGGTGTAGTCCGTGTAGGTCGAGCACGGCTTCCGTCCTTTCCTCAGAGGACAATCTCGCTTCACCACCGACGTCCTTGCTTGCAATACCCAAACATACCCCCAAACCACCACCACACGCACGTCCTCGCGCACTCCGATCTCCCAGGTCGTCTGACCAATTCAGGTCTCGGCTTTTGACTGCCTGCTCTGCGAGTTTGGCGCGCTCTCGCACCAGCCTTCCCGCAGCTTCCGCCATCTCGTTGCTCATCTTTGCATTGAGATCATGCCCTTCGCGACTGAATCGCTTAGCGGCAGCACCATCTCCCCGTCTCCATGCATCAGCAGCTCGTGAGAGACAAGCATTTCGAGCAGCACCAAGCTGTAGTGCACGAGAACGATACGACATGTAAAGGCTATTGATCGACTCTCCAGTCGCTAGCGTAGGCAGCAACGTCGGAGGACGCAACTTGATGCGAGGAGAGGGCTTTGGTGCGACGATCGTGGTTCGGAGCTGGAGATTGTCAACAGAATTTGTACTGGATAGCGGTTCACGCCGAGCGGCCGATGTCTTGTCTGTGGGTACCACTGTTGGTGGGGGCCGTTTCACTGCAACTGCAAACCTCGTGCGGCCGGGATCATGCTGCCAGTTTGCTCGTTTGTTCTTTCCTAGTGCAGAACCGTCGAAGCCTAATATGGGGAATTCATCCGGAGGTGGGCTCGAAGTTCCTGTCGGGTTTCCAGTGCTGTGATGCAGGTTCGTGCGGGAAAGTGCGTTCGTGACAGTCGCAACGTCGACATCCTTGGGCAGATGGTGTAAAAATTCACATTGATCTTGCTTTGCACACGTCCCACGCAACCAAAACCGGCACAAGGCACGCTCGAGATCGTGACTGCGAATAAAAACTGATCAGGGACGGGGGCCCGTGGAAAAAGCGAACGTATTATACCTGAATCGACAATCCGCTCGCAAACATTCACCAGCGAGGTAGTATCGGCACACCCGATTTCCACCTGTCACAGGTCGTGCACTCGTGCCTCTTACAGCTTGCCTTGCCACGTTCGTATAGCCAGATCGCCCCCCACGCAGCATGGCTGCGGGTCCATCCCTTGTGACCAATGTGACACGGCCACCCATCGATTGCATCCTCGTTTGCGTGTGCTGAGGGGGAGACGGTAACGCACGATCGATGAGCCAAGCCATGGATTTCTCGAAATCATATCCATTTTGAGAGAGTGCTTCCTCGAGCTCAGAAGGAGCGAGAGTTGAACCAAAAACGGAACTCAACACGTCAAGGGGGGTCATGCCATCAGTGAGGTAACCAGACGTATCTGGATCTTCTCCTGGAGTATCGTATTGAGAATCATATTCGTACCCGGTCGAGTAATATCCAGCGCGAAGGTCGTCAGGAGAGTGATTCGAATGGGCTGAGTCGGACCATTGATCAAAGTCTGTGACTGTGATCGGGTGGAACGAATGGGGTGCTGATTTCGGTGAAAACGGATCGAAAGGGTCCTCTTCCTCTTCCTCTTCGCCTACTCTCGTGGAGGAGCGGAGTTGGCTTGGTGTAACAGCCCGAGAGGGAATATTCTGATCTGGGATAAGTGGGGCAGCGATCGCGAGGTTAGACGTGGCTCTAAGCGGGCTGTGAGACCACAAATCAGGCGATGGCGTGTCGGTTCTGCCATAGCCCGACAACGTAGCAGGGTTGGAGGAAGCAGCCGAGAGTGGGCGCGGGATAGGTTTGAATTCAGTGGCTTTGGCACTGAGCAACCTCGGAGAGGATATGGGCGACGCAGGAAGGCTCGCAGTGAATTGGGAATGGGCCAGGGTGACTTGAGAGTGAGCAAGCACGGGCGAGTTCATAGGCGAGACACTGCGAGCGGATATGTAAGACGACGCATTGCCACCGACGAGAGGGGATGTGACAGGGGTGTGTGGTCTACGGAATCCGATAGTGAATGGAGAATTTGGAACTGAAGAGGGAGTATCAGGTCTATTTGGCCGCACAGAGTGAGAAGACGCTCTGGAAGAGGGGCGTGAGGGGCGTCGGGTCGGTGTGAGGAACAGAAACGGGACGCATGCAACGTCGTCGCGATGTCTGTGCATAAGGTCGAGGACATGCTGCTCGAGCTGCAATAGGGCTGAATGAAATTGGCCGGACAACGAGAGCAAGACACTGACCATATCGTCATTGACCCCGCACTCGGACTTGAGGACGTCCTTGAGGCCGTCCTCTTGCTCGTCGGCGAGCAGCGAGGCCACCTTGTTTACGAGGGCGGTATTAACGCGGTTTGGATCGTCGCCGTCATCGGCATCGCATCCCTCGACAGGAGATCTGTGGTGCCGAATTATGGCGGATAGCTGCGCGCGAGTATGGGGAAATCTTTGAACTTGGCCCGCAGAGCCAAGACCGTGCTCAGCTGTGCTGTCGTGGACGCCATCTGCGCCGGTGGGGATGGGCAGAGAGGGCAGCATTAGCGTATCGGGCATCGGTTGGTGACAGTGGGAGATTGGTGCATGGGCAGTTGAGCGCCTCACCCTAAAACTTGATGAGTACCGTGCGTATGGCAATCAACGTTTGGTTCTATATAAGCACATTAGCGTCATTTCTAGTCCGTCCCTAGCGACCGAATGAAACGCTCTTGTCGTGTTCTCTCCTACGTAGATACAATCTGTCTCACTCGTCCCACTGAACAAGAACGTATTCTTCCCGCCAGCACTCCTTGTCATCTCGTCCCTCGTCGTCCACGCAGCAGTCGTTCCCACAAGAAAATACCATGCAAGTACCCCATTCCATCCCTCGACTCCCCGGCTCCTTGTTCCGTTTGAGTCCATCTTGTACTACTTTGATCCTTTGTTCATCAGTCAATTTCCGCCCCTCATCAACCGAACCTTTGTCTCTTAGAATGTTGATTAGATTAGGCATCAACTGGCATTCGAACACCCGGCTCGATTTGCAACAGGGACAGGATGGGATCGATGCCGTGCTATGGGAGCGCTTTGTTGGCCGAACGACCTCGAAGTCGGCTTTCGTGACAGGGAGAGGTTCCTGGGCAGCCGCAGGGAATAGTAACTCGAAAACTTTATCGGATGAAAAAGGTAGAGGGGTGCCTTTTAGCTCGTAGCTGCAAGGAACAGATGTTTAGTCCAGAATATCGTCCACATGCACAACGGTGACCCACCGAAGACATTGCTCTCCCGTGAATCCAACGCGCTTGGTGAACCGATCGAATATATGGTCTATTTCGACAGAATTTTCATACGTTTCCAGCGCCCAAATCGAATCTTTTCCGGCTTTGCCCTCTGCTTCGCTAGGATCCTCTATCCTAGCACCCGCCGGAGTTATTGCCTTGGGAGGCTGTGGGATGTACTCGGACATCGTCGACAAGTATACTGCAGAATACGACGGTGCTGCGGCCCAGAAAGAGTCTGTTACTCTCGTCGCAGTCATAGCTATCACAAGTGAGTTCTCCGAGGATGACGAAGAATCATCGCTCTCTGTATCACTGCGATCGTCGCAGTCTTGGTTAGGCTGGTTGGGATCAATCGCTGGCGTGCCGAAAATTTGGTCACCTAGTCCAAAAGTTGCTGGTCTGGTAGTAGGTTTCATCTGAGTAGCTGGACGGTCAATAAAGCAGGAGTGGATATCCGTGTGGCTACTCACAGAGAATGGGTTAACAAATGTCGTTGAGTTCAAAGGAGGGGAGACGATAGTCTTCTGTTGACCAACATTCCGTGTGCTCTTTTTCTCCAGCTTGGCTGCATAAACAGCATTATACTTCAAACCACGCCATGCCCGTACGCTGTTTGTGTTTAAGATGCGTGACCTGCTCGTGCCGCGACTTGCCTACCTTCCAGCCTGTCTCTGACAAGCGGAACGAGCACAACCCCAAACATACAATGCACGGTCCATGGGACTCTCTTCGAACGGACACCAGACCTGCAAGAGGAGTTCCATGGGATTTGAGCAGACCTTGCACTGGGAAGACGAAAAGGGAGGTTCCCGGGAAGGCAAAAACGCCTTGAAAAGCGAGATAAATTAAATCTGCATTGACATGTTGTTCGTACATTGGGTAAGAGACAGAGCTCGTACAGGAAGACCACCGATGCGCGAGACTGCAGCATCTTCGAGATCAGTAGCGGTCTCCACACTTCCGTCGGGAACGCCGAGCAGGACGTCCGTCTCCATGCCAGCGGTAGCTTCCTCTTCCTCTTCGGACCAATCATCTTCAGTTAGGACGGGCATACTGTCGAGAAAGATGTCAGTGGGGAACTTGAGATTGTTGATGGAATATGAAACGTGGATCAGAAATGCATGAATGGTAAAAATTGAAAGACTCGTCATAGTGGCCGGCGAAAGGAAGCCTCGCGCAGGACACATCGGACTCGTCATCTATGTGTTCATCCGAGGAAGAAAAGAGCAGACTGGTTTACTCACTTTTTGGAGGTGTCGATGAAAAGAGCGGTCCATTTTCAATCTTTTTATGTGGACACGTTCGCGTATGTGAAATATATTCCTTATTTGGATGCGGATGTCTGCCAGTTGGTCTCGCCAAGTCGGCAAGTCTGATACTCGCGGTCGTTCGGCGGGATGTCTGCCCCGGACGCACGGACGCGTAGAAAGATTAGCTTACAGCCAGCCAAGGTCCTCTCAGCCTCGTAGGGTCTCACGTCGTCTGCCCCATCGCACCCACTGACTGCCATCCCCCTAGTCTTGGCACGACCGCATTCCCAAAGATAGTCCTCTCCAACATCCTCTTTGTCCTTGCACTCTTTGCAGCAAAGGAGTCCCTGCTCTCTTACGATGTCGGCGTCTTTTGGTTGGTCATGAGGGTTCTCGCTCTGGGTGCTTTGGGCGTACTCGTCTGGGAGGGTCTAACGTTGCAGTTTTCCAAAGCGTCCGACATCGAAGTAGGTCAATACAACCTTGATCTATCATCTCGTCTCAAAACCCCGTAGTGGACAGCTCTAGGAATATCTTCTCTCTTGCTCTTCGTACAGCAGGCAGCGCTATATACTGCCATTTATCGACTGCCTTCACTTCGGTACACGCTCCATGTCCCTATGACGGCGAAAAGAACTCACCGCCTTCCTGATAGTGTTATCCTCTTCGTCCATTTCTCATCTTCATGGGTGGACACGATGGTAATGTTACATTACCTCAGCTGAAACACTACTTAAATATCCCTGCCAGTTATCTCGCCCCCTTATCGTGGTATCCTCCTTCGTCCTCTCCTTTTTCGCTGATATCACCTTGTCCCATGGAGCTCCTGCTAACATACTCCCCGGCTATGCCTGTGTTGTACTTCACGGCTTAGCTACGTATGCTTTGGAGCATCTTCGGGGTGTCTTGTCAACTACAATCAGTCCCACCATGGTCACTGCTGCGAGTACATTTGGCGCCGCATCGCTTGGCCTTCCCCTCTATGCTTTCAGACGAGCACTGGTAAGCATCTCTTTCGTACAGGCGGAGGGATCAACTGACTCCGTTAGCTCGATTCGCGTCCATCACCTGTCATCCCTCTGCTATCGTTGGCCTTCCTTCCTCTCCTCACTTTAAATACTGTTTTCTTGACACCAGACACCAAAATGAAACGGTATAACTCTCAGCAAGCCGTCCAGGTGTCTCTGCTGTCTTATCCTTTGGCTTTCCTCACTGCTATTGCCCTGGGGCATCTCGGGTTCTCCCAACATCCACATTGGATCGATCTCGTGCTCGGTACAATGCTGTACTACGGTATGATGCATAGCAGACGGAAGAATATCTACTCACTCGGATGATCACAGCAAAATATCCAGGCAAAGTTCAAACCCCTTCGTCTTCTCCGCGGACACCGATATCGAAACTTATCCGTTTCTACCTAAACTCTATCCTCTCAGACAATGAATCCAGAAAGATTTTTTATTTTTTAGCACTGAATTTGTGTTACATGCTTGTGCAAATGCTTTACGGCGTTTGGACGAATAGCCTGGGACTTATTTCGGACGGTGAGCGAATCCGTGCAGATGAATCTCAGCATGTATTAAAAGGTTGCGAATATCAAGCGATCCATATGGCATTTGA
Source organism: Fistulinella prunicolor (assembly GCA_038089875.1). Classification (NCBI taxonomy): domain Eukaryota; kingdom Fungi; phylum Basidiomycota; class Agaricomycetes; order Boletales; family Boletaceae; genus Fistulinella; species Fistulinella prunicolor. Next base: position 48,599 of record JBBPLP010000022.1, on the reverse strand, counting down.
TTGTCTGGCTATTGGCGTAGGATTACTCGCTTCAGTCATGGCTAAGTGGCCCCCAAATGAGCGGTTCACTTATGGGTAAGTTTTTCCTTGCATTTTGTTGTATAACGATACTTGCGAACCTTCTCTAAATCGTCTACAGGTATGGTAGAATTGAGACGTTATCTGGTTTCGCAAATGGGATATTTCTTATCCTGATTTCAATCTTCATCGTGTTTGAAGCGGTCCAGCGACTGTAAGTTAAAGTGATGCTTTAACGGTGCTGATAATCTGAGGACATCCAATTCACCAGGCTAGATCCCCCGGAGATGTCGACGAGCCAACTCCTACTGATCAGCTCTCTTGGACTTGGTGTAAACTTGTTTGGCATGTTCGCGATGGGGGGGCATCATCACCATCATCACCATGTGCGTGCATTGAATATCTGTGGAGAAATACCTGACTGAATATTGGTCGTATAGGGTCATGGTCATGACCATGGGTGTGGACATGGACACGGGCACGACCATAGTCATGAGCAAGAGCACTCTCATGCCAGTCACCCGCATCCACACGATGGCCATGTGCATCATTCAAGCAAGCATGAGGCTAGCTTGCCTCACCATGACCATGCCAGTCATTTGCACCAGCATTCAGATTCGCTCCCCTCTGATTTCCACGATCACCATAAACACAATAATACTCATTGCAGCCATAGTCATGCTACTTCGGCATGTTCACAAGAAGAACATAATCCACAATCACATCACCGTGGGCGGCAAGAGAGCGAACCTTCACATACTCACGAGCATGTACATGAGCATTCCGACAAGCCACATTCTGATTCCCACTCACGCGCTGATATGGAGCATACCCAACACAGTCGGAAGTCCTCCATCATAAGGGAACGAAAACCTCATTCGCGCGGTCCATCACTTCATATTCCACTCGAAAGCAGCCACACAATCTCAGCGCCCACAGCTCAAGTTCCATTTCCGCTGTCGTCTCCTGTGGATTCACCCATCTCTCCCAACTATCCCAGCACATTCAAGCATGACCACCATCCGGTGCATCACCATCATGATGATAAACATGGGCACGCCGCCCACTCTCGTGGACACGACCACAACCACGAAAGCCACAGTCACAACATGCGCGGGGTGTTTTTGCACGTGATGGCGGTATGCTTCGTATTGTATTCCAATGGCGAGTCTGAACAATAATTAGGATACCCTCGGCTCCGTGGGAGTCATTGTCTCCACGCTGCTCATACAGTACTATGGGTGGACAGGCTTTGATCCCATCGCCTCTCTCTTCATCGCTGTGCTCATTGTTGCGAGTGTAGTCCCTCTCGTCATTGACACTGGGCGGGTGCTCAGCTTAGATTTGGGAGACAAAGAAAGCAGGGTCGAAATGGCTTTGAAGGAGGTGCGTAATCCAAGCATTTCACAAACAATCACAACACATAACGTGGGTCCAGCTCGAACACGTAGAGGGTGTCGCTTCGTATTCCTCCCCGCGATTTTGGCCCAAAGATTCCTCGAGCATCATTGGTTCTATCCATGTCCAACTCTCGTATTCCGTCTTTCAGTCAAGTCCGTCCGACTCGCCGAGCAATAAACAATCGAGCATCGACTGCGTACTAGAACGCATCAACACTCTCTTAAAAAGCAGAATACCTGGACTGGAAGAAGTCACAATACAGCTGGAGGAAACTTCTGGAAGCCAGATGTGGTAGTATAGTATGGATGTCGGACCTTCGTTTGCTTGCATAAGTAGATATTCGGTAATCTAATCGCCCATTAGTCCACTGTATGGAGTCCGACCTCCAGCTGTCATGCCGTTGCCAATTGGTGAGGCATTGCCACGTGTTCAGCTTGGCATCGCGTTGGATAATGTTACGTAAGCGCCCAGTCCTTCTATACCCACTGCCACGGCGTGTCACTCAGCTTGGGGTATTCGGAAGAATACCAGTTTTATCTGTCTCAAGTCAACTTCGGAATAGGCATCACACCTGAACCTGACGGCTCAGATTACAATTGGCCGCTTTTCAACTCATGGCGACATCAAAGGATGCGGTTGAGGAGGACGTAGCAGAACTGAAGAGGAACATTGCGACAGGAAACCAGAAAGATAACAATGTTGCTTCCTCCGCTGGTGAGTGAATCACCTCCCATACCTAAACGTAGTATATTTGAGCCGGCACGCAGGGCTGTCGATTATATGTTATTGTATTGCCTCTATCTTCATGACCGTCGTGAACAAGGTATGCTACCTGCGATATTCCATGCTAAATTATTCACCCTGCCGCAGTTTGTGGTGTCTGGACGTCAGTTTAATATGACCTTCCTTTTGCTCTCTTTGCAAAGCATTGTCTGTACCGCATGTGTCATTACCGTCAAGAAACTGGGCATCATTTCCTTCCGGAATTTTGACCTGCAAGATGCGAAAGCATGGCTCCCTGTGAGCGTCTTGCTCGTCAATGTTATATACACCGGATCCAAGAGTCTCGTAAGTAACTTATACGTGACTTGTCTGTTACTGCTCTGAATCAGAATTGTTCGAAGCAATACCTCACTATACCAGTATACACAATTTTCAAAAACTTGACCATTATTCTGATAGTACGTGTCACCTCGTGTCCTTGTGACGCTTCTCATCGCTCTATTTTAGGCATACGGGGAGGTCATATGGTTTAATGGGCGGATAACTAGGCTGACGATGATTGCATTTTTATTAATGGCGAGTGTCGTGCTGTAATCATCAGATCGGTTGCGAATGAGCTTATTTCTGCTTACGAAACATCAGGTACTTTCTTCAGTACTTGCAGCATGGGCCGATGTGAGCAACGTAGCAGATACAGCTGGCAATATCCCACCAGCCAGTGCAGCCATGGGCATTGGCCTGGATCTCGTCTCCGTTGTGATACAGAGGTTGCATATAGGGTACTTTTGGATGCTACTTAATTGCTTAGCGAGTGCCGGTTATGCGAGTTTCCCTCGACTTTGCGTGTGCGAAACGTTGACGATAACCCTCTGACAGGTTCTGTTAATGCGGAAACGTATCAAAATCACAGGTTTCTCCGATTGGGATTCAATGTTTTACAATAATTTGCTGTCGATCCCCATATTGGTTGTGTTTTCTATCATCGTGGAAGACTGGAGAACAGACAATCTCTCCCGCAACTTGTAAGTATACCTGGCTACATTGAGTCTTAGCTGCCGTACAAACGATTAGACGGTGTTATTAAGCCCCGAAGAAACGCGGCATTTGCTATTATCTGCTATTGCGTTCTCAGGCGCGGCAGCAGTTGGCATATCGTATACTACTGCTTGGTGCGTCCGGACAACTAGCAGCACGACATACAGGTCCGTGCCTTGTATTATTGAACCTAGCGTATAATGTCTAACGTTAGAACTCAGCATGGTTGGCGCGCTGAACAAGCTCCCCGTGGCTGCATCTGGGATGCTGTTCTTTGGTGACATAATGACGATGGGATCAGTCTCCGCAATTGGGGTTGGCTTTTTTGCGGGAATCATGTATGCGATCGCGAAGAATAACCAGAAGAAGACGGAAAGTAGGGTGCAGGGTATCCTACCACTCTCCCATCGGAACTGATATCAATGACATTTACCCGATTTTCTCTCATGGCATGGAGCAACATTGACTGCCAAAAATCTACATCTACTTGCTTGCTCTTTGTTGAGTCGGAGCTTTTCCGGACGGCTGATGTGGTCTGATCTATCTATGTGATTTATTGGTGATTTCGGACACACTGGAATGGAGTTAGAGGATGGGAGGTGTGGAGATGAAGCGGAAGAATCCGCCTTAATGCCGGATAGTGGAAGGCGGGCAGGTTGAGTGGACCGAGTTGCTCCCCAGCTGTTTTGTTCGGGACACGGAGTTGTCATAGTGTGAACAGTCCATCAAGGTTCTGCCGTACCCCTGCCAATTGCCTTAAATCCTTTCCTTGATTTCTCTCCCCCTTGATTCCCTCCCACCATCATGGCCGCACCCGCTCAGTCCCTTCATCCCCCAAGGCTTGCCCACACCTTCGTCACGTCGCCCAGTGCGCCCGGCACACCTGTGCATAGCATCCAGACTATGCGCAGGAAGGCCGCTGGGCATAGCGGCCCTCTCACTAAGATCCTTGTAGCGAATCGTGGTGTAAGTCGGCTCGAACTCTCCGTTCGATCATCTCAACGTGCGCGTTCTCCAGGAAATCGCTATCAGAGTGTTCCGAACGGCCCACGAGCTGGCTATGCACACCGTGGCCATCTACTCATTCGAGGATCGTCTTTCCGCTCATCGCCAGAAGGTGCGATGCGTGATCCCAGTCACCGTGTATGCCACCTCTCTAACATGTCCGACAGGCCGATGAAGCCTACCAAGTTGGCAAAGGTTTGACTCCCGTTGGCGCGTATCTCGCACAGGACGATATCATTAGGGTCGCTCTCGAACATGGCGTCGATATGATCCATCCCGGGTATCCGTCCTTCCTTATCTTATCGGAATCGTATTGAATGCCTTCATAGTTACGGCTTCTTGTCCGAAAACGCCGAGTTCGCACGAAAGGTTGAACTCGCTGGCATCGCGTTCGTTGGCCCAACCCCTGAGGTTATCGATGGTCTTGGCGACAAGACCAAGGCACGCACATTGGGTATATGCACCGATATGATAGTACACATGCCCGAGGTTGATGCGACATCTTTCAGCTATGAAAGTCGGTGTACCAGTCGTTCCTGGAACGCCAGGACCCGTTGGATCATATGTCGAGGGGGAGTCGTTCATCAAAGAATATGGATTCCCAGGTAGAGTTCAATTCGTATGCATGTTCCTCCCGAAGGATCAGTAAATAACTCTTGTAGTTATTATCAAGGCTGCCATGGGCGGAGGTGGTCGTGGTATGCGCGTTGTGCGCGAACAATCTGACTTCCAGAACGCTTTCGAACGTGCTGTCTCCGAAGCCAAGTCTGCTTTCGGAGACGGTACAGTTTTCATTGAGCGTTTCTTGGAACGCCCTAGGCACATTGAAGTTCAACTTCTGGCCGATGCATTGGGTAATACCATCCACCTCTTCGAACGTGACTGTTCAGTGCAGAGGCGTCACCAAAAGGTTGTCGAGGTCGCGCCTGCCACGCACCTCCCTGACGAACTTCGCCAAGCTATCTTGGATGATGCCATTAAACTCGCCAGAAGTGTGGGATACAGAAACGCTGGAACTGCCGAGTTTTTAGTCGACCAAATGGGCAGACATTATTTCATCGAGATCAATCCCCGTATCCAAGTCGAGCACACTATCACTGGTACGAGCCTTACAACTGTGTTATTGGTTTCTTCACAACTCCGTGATGTTTGTAGAGGAGATCACTGGCATCGACATCGTTGCCGCCCAAATCCAGATCGCCGCAGGCGCGACTCTTCCGCAACTTGGTTTAACACAGGAAGCCATCACTCGCCGAGGCTTTGCAATCCAGTGCCGTGTCACCACTGAAGACGCAGCAGCAGGCTTCCAGCCGGACACCGGAAAAATCGAAGTGTACCGTAGCGCAGGAGGTAATGGTGTTCGCCTCGACGCATCTTCCGGTTTCGCTGGCGCACAGATCACGGTAGGCATCCGCAAAGTTTATCGTGATACCGGGATTAATTGCACTCTTGTGTAGCCTCACTACGATAGCTTGCTCGTCAAGTGCTCGGTTAGCGGCACAACATACGAGGTTGCTCGTCGCAAGATGCTTCGTGCTCTTGTCGAGTTCCGCATCCGTGGTGTCAAGGTCGGCCCAAAATTTGTGTTGTCGAGACTAAATTAATGACATCCTTAGACCAACATCCCCTTTTTGTTCCGCCTTCTCACACACGACGTCTTCATTGGCGGAAAGACTTGGACGACGGTATGCATCGGATTTCCGGTTTATCCAGTATTTCTCATGTTACTTAGTTTATCGACGATACTCCGGAGCTCTTTAAACTTGTACAGAGCCAAAACCGTGCTCAAAAACTTCTTGCATACCTTGGAGATCTTGCAGTCAACGGGAGCTCTATCAAGGGTCAATCTGGCGAACCAGGTCTGAGAGAAGAAATTATTATCCCCAAGTTCGAGAATCGTGACGACCCAGCTGGACCACCTCTTGATACTGTATTGCCGTGCCAGGTGGGTTGGCGCAGCATCATCGTCGAGCACGGTCCAGAGGCTTTCGCCAAAGCCGTACGGGAGTACCCAGGCACGCTTATCATGGACACAACATGGCGAGATGCTCATCAATCACTCCTTGCTACCCGCCTAAGGACAATCGACATGGTCAACATTGCTAAAGAGACCAGCTACGCCCTTTCCAACGCTTTTAGCTTGGAGATGTGGGGTGGTGCAACGTTCGATGTTGCCATGCGGTTCCTTTACGAGGATCCTTGGGAGCGGTTGGTCCGTCGAAGTATGGTCAATCTGTAAGGCGATTGCTGACATAGGTCATAAGCGCACCCTCCGAAAACTGGTACCCAATATTCCATTCCAAGCGCTCGTACGTGGTGCCAATGGTGTTGGATATACTAGCTATCCGTGAGTTTTCTTAGAAACTATTGCAACCATCTTCATTTGTCTCGCAGCGACAACGCAATCTACGATTTCTCCAAGAAAGCTGTGGAGAATGGCCTTGACATATTCCGTGTCTTCGATTCCTTGAACTACTTTGGTAAGTGTATCACTCGTTCGAGGCTGAGTGACCCCTAATCTTGTGTGATCTCTACAGAGAATGTAAGTTGAGTGTAGCAACTTGATGCCATGGGAGCTAACCGTCATCTAGATGAGGCTTGGTATTGATGCTGCCAAGAAAGCCGGAGGTGTTGTTGAAGCCGTTGTTTGCTACAGCGGCGATGTCGCCAGCCCCAAGGAAACAAAGTATACTCTTGCGTACTATCTGGATTTCATCGATAAACTCGTGCAAGAAGGTGTCCACATCATCGGTGTGAAGGATATGGCTGGTCTGCTCAAGCCAGAGTCTGCGAAAATGTGGGCTGTCTTACCCGTGTTAATTATATGCAGCATGGACTGATTGACAAATTCCTGCAGCCTAATCGGAGCCATTAGGGAGAAGTACCCTGACATTCCGATCCATGTCCATTCCCATGACACAGCTGGAATCGCGACTGCGTCTATGCTGGCTGCCGCCGCCGCCGGTGCTGATATTGTCGACGTTGCGATTGATAGTAAGGATTAAACACCGCATGCTCGCATATACATCATTGCTAATTGCTGCGACAAGGTATGTCCGGGCTAACTTCACAGCCATCGATGGGAGCAGTCTGTATGGCACTGGAGCAGACCCACTTGGGCACTGGCATCCGCTACGCTGATATCCAGGCACTGAACTCGTACTGGAGCCAAGTTCGCCTGCTTTACAGCTGTTTCGAAGCTAATGTCCGTGCATCTGACTCGAGTGTCTTCGATCATGAGATGCCGGGAGGACAGTACACAAATCTTATGGTAAGAACCGAACCTCGTGGATTCCGCATTTCACATTGGCTTATTTCTTGTACAGTTCCAAGCTGCGCAACTCGGCCTCGGAACACAATGGGAAGGTAAGCCATATTTGCATTCCTCTAGATATTATTCCTACCAATGCACTATTACGTAGTAATCAAGAAGAAGTATATCGAAGCCAACGAGCTTGTAGGTGGAAAGTATTGTCGAGCACGTTGCAAACCTCAATCGTTTTCTAGTGTGGTAACGTTGTTAAAGTTACGCCAACATCCAAGGTGGTTGGCGACTTTGCACAATGGATGACGTCGAACTCTTTCAGCAAGGAGGATGTGCTTGCGCGTGCAGACCAACTTGACTTCCCCTCATCCGTTGTTGAGTTCTTCCAAGGTTATCTCGGGCAACCTGTGGGGGGTTTCCCAGAGCCATTGCGCACCAAGGTTATCAGGGACAAGCCAAGAATCGACAGCCGGCCCGGAGCCAGGCTGGAGCCCTTGGACTTCAAAAAGATCAAGGCCGAACTGCGCAGCAAATTCGGAAAACACATTACCGATGCAGACGTTACCTCGTATGTTATGTACCCCAAGGTTTGTCGAGCCTTTTACTTGTCGCCCAACACGGTTCACTATGTTAACCCCGCTAGGTATTCGAAGAATACCAGGGATTCCTGGAGAAATACGGCGACCTGAGGTGTGTGACCTTCTGTAATTGGTTGAATCGATATGTATTTGTCTTGGTACAGTGTGCTTCCCACGCGGTACTTTTTAGGCCGCCCGACCACCGGCGAAGAGATGCATGTTTCTATCGAAAAGGGAAAGACACTCATCGTCCGTCTGATGGCAATAGGACCCGTCGTTGAGGGTCGTGCCCAACGTGATGTCTGGTTCGAAGTCAACGGCGAGGTATGCCGAAAATAATTGATTGCATGGTAATTTCACTGATAATCCGCTTTTGTAGGTACGCGCGGTCTCCGTTGAGGATAAGAACTCTGCGGTCGAGACAGTATCGCGGGAGAAATCGACCTCTGACCCTGGCTCGGTCGGTGCACCAATGTCGGGTGTTGTCGTTGAAGTCAGAGTCAAGGAAGGTCAGGAGATCAAGAAGGGTGATCCTCTTTGCGGTCAGTGAAATCGATCCCTTGCGACTAAAACGGCTCCCTAACATGGATTGTTTCCTGTTCATTTCCAGTCTTGAGTGCTATGAAAGTAAGTAGCGTGATCAACCCAGTTCTCATCATCTGACCTAGGATACCTCCAGATGGAATCTGCAGTTACCGCACCCGTTTCTGGCCACATCAAGCGCGTTGTTGTCATTGAAGGTGGGAGTATTTCGGACTTGTTACAGTCGAACAAACTTGTAACTTTTCTCACCAGGTGATTCGATAAACCAAGGGGACTTGACGGTGGAAATTGTCCACTAAATGTGGTTGTAAGACAACGGCCGTGTCACAATAGAACGCGATGCACACAATGATGTAGATTAGACTCCGCATGCTGATGAAATTAACACCTTCTGCTATCGGACAGAGAAGTTTCTTAGGAGGAATGAGTGCGCCACCACGGGCGACTCATTTCCGCCAGCAAGCTGGGAGGGTCCGATGCTAGATATGAGATCATCATGGCCCGCACTCTGTCCGCCTCGATGGGCGTTCCCGGTTTCCATGATTAGCCAGGACTTTTTGCTGAGCGATACGGTGGGAAGACACGTTGCAGCCGATCAACGGGAGGAAGCTGACAATGACGTGAACTCAGGCCTATCTTATCATCAGTGAAATTCGATAACATTGCTCATCGCGCAAGCTCCGAAGCAACCTTTAGCCGCTGCTGGATATCACGGTAAAGTTCCTGAACGACCTCCTGCACGTCATGATGAGTCGATGGACAGCTGACAGGACCAAGTAACCAACCTTGGCGCCTTTGATCTCCGAAACGAGTCCTACTCCGGTACCAGACCACACTAACATGCGGTCAGGGTCACCACCACAAACGCCCTCTCTAAATTTCACTTTCACCGTCTCAACGTCAACTCCGTTGTCCAAGTCTTTCACGGTGTCGTTATAGAGCCCCCTCCCATCGATGCCGGCTGGCCAATCTAAAGTCCCTCTCACATGATCAAATGCCATCGTTCGCACTGCCTTGTCAGAAGTAGCCGCCACGAGAGCATTTTTCTGGGCATCGCTGTATAGACTCTCCGGAGTCATCAAAAAGCGCGTTCCAAGAACAGCCCCTGCAGCTCCGAGGACGAGGAGGGAAGCGACTTGTCCACCGGTAACCACGCCCCCCGCGGCCAGTAGAGGAGGTCCATCGTTAGGTAACGCCGCGAGAATGGAGGATACAAGAGTGAAAAGAGGTGGAGCAGAGCTATATCCATGTCCTCCTGACTCGTTCCCTGAGGATTCAACATGAGAGTCGATTCAACCACCTGGGACGGGTAAAAGAGACTATCAAACCTTGAGCAACGAGGACGTCCACTTTCCATTCGTTCGCAGCAACAAGCGCTTCCTGGACGGAAGAGACCGGGACAAATATAGTCGTCGGACGAGCGCGTTTGTGCTCGGCATCGTAGTTGCGGACGAATTGGATCCAGGCCTTGAGGTTGTCGCCAAACGCGAGCCAGATTGCCTGGACGTGGTTATCGAGGGCGGCTGACAACACAACTTCTGGCTTAGCCGTGGGCTTTTCCAACTCCCAACACAGATAACCAACGCCGATCGGAAGCGGGTCCGCGGAGGTTAACTCGAGTGAAGTACGAGCGAGAGATAATTCGTCACTCAGACTCTCGGCGGTCCTATAGCCTGTTAGGGTTCGAAAGATGAGGCATCTTGATGAGGAGACATATGGGAATTGTACCTGCAGACAAGAATCCGAAGGCTCCTCCAGCGGTGACCCGCGCTGCTAACAAGCCACCGCTTGCACCAGCCATCGGAGCCGCCACGACGGGGAGGTCTATGCCTAGGGGAAAGGTAATGACACACAAGGGTTTGGAAGACGAAGACCTGCCTAAAATACGGGTTATTGGCGTGTCGAAAGGCATTGTATCGTTGGAATGGGATGGTAGACACTGGGTGTCACTTTAAAGTAGCTCTCGGAGCAATCGACCGAAGTGCCGAGTGCTGACTCACGCACAAAAAGACTCGGTCATCTGGCGTCGCTAGACAGATTGAACGACATACCAAGCCCGAGTTCAAGCCCGAAGAACCCAAGACTGAGGGCATCCGGGCACTTGAACTTTGCGTATGGCGGCGTAGTCTCGTCACCCCGCCACCCTTTGTGTTTGCGGATGTTTGCTCGACGTAATCCATCCATCGCGTCTCGTTTCCTCGATATCCTTTGTTGCACCTCTGCCATATCCTAATCGCGCCCATCATGGTTTGTATCATTCACAGATCTGCGCTCAGTAAATTTTACTGACTTGTGTCTCCATGAACATAGCCTCCTCCAAAATCGAAAGGCGGAAAGATGCTCAGTCTCATCAACTGGCGTTTAAAAGTCACCATCAACGATGGTCGCGCATTGACAGGGCAAATGCTCGCCTTTGATAGGCATATGAACTTGGTCCTGGCAGATTGTGAAGAATTCCGTCGTGTTAGGCCCAAGAAAAAGCCAGGAGAGACAGAAACACCACCCGAGCAAGAGATCAAACGGACCCTCGGTCTTGTGATTTTACGCGGCGAAACCGTGGTCAGCATGAGCATCGAAGGACCACCCCCAGTAGTCGATGACGATAAGAAGAATGCCGTACGTGCTTATTTATAGTCAATATACAACGAGACACCTCATTCAACCAAACTTGTAGCTTCCTACCGGTCCTGGCCGTGGAATGCCCGCCGGTCGCGGTATGGGAATGATGCCTCCGAGTGCGTGGTTTTTGTTTGGAACCGTTGTGATCGCTCATCTGATCTCCTTGTAGTGGGCGCTCTCCCAGCGGGTCGACCTCCGGTACCTCTCCCTCCTCCTGGTATGCCCGGCCCTCCTCCAGGTTTCAGGCCTCCAGGTTTCCCATCTGGTGTACCCTTCCCACCACCTCCGGGTTTCGGAGGGCCCCCTCCTCCCGGGTAATCATTATTTCTCTTTGATGAATTGTAGCGGTGACAATATCATTTCAGATTCCAACCCCCTCAGTAATTTACCGTGCAAAAATGTAAACTCTCTTTGCAGAAGCCAAAAGGCAGAAGGGGGAGCAGGGCAAGTAGTTTCGTCGTCTTATTGTGTCGGTTGGCGCATGAAATGTATTTCTTCGCCTACATCACAAAAGGTTTGTTGTACCTATCTTGCTGACGAGTCGACAGCACCGTATCACGTCGGTTGCCTTGTCCTGTTGACCGAGTTGGTGAATGGAATGTTGCATTTCACAATTGTCTCCATGCAAGCTCGTGTTGTTCATGGTCTTGTACCAAGCTCATCTCCGGCCTGTCAAGTTGGATGCGGAAACACTGATGAAACGTCTTCGAGAACACGAGCACAGACTCACAATCGCCGCAGCGTGGTGATTGGTCCGATATTCCTTCTATCTGACGTTGCAGGGGGAGAGAAGAATGCGAACGGCAATCCCTTGTTTAGATTTTTTCACATCATGGCGGTACTTATCACATTCACCAGCTGCTCTTAATGTCCCTCTGAGGTACCCCCCTACCATCGTACTTTCCCCCAGTGCGACTGCGAGTCGTCATGACGTTCGACTGGTTGAGGCTCAGACACCCTGGTCCAACGCGTGATGCTCGAGGGCAACACCATCCACAGCGTCCGCCTCAGGCGATCACACGTGCCCACGGGAAACGGCCTGGGTTTATTCCACCTGCCGTCGCCCACCTCAGACGAGGACATCACCGCGATCAGCATCAGTCTTCGTCAGCCCCTGCGCCTCGCGCACCCCCGCCTATGCGCAAAGGACCTGTCGTGCGGCCGCCTGTGCGACCTCCCGCACGACCTCCTGCACGGCCTCATCCTCCTCAGCGAAGCAATTCAAAACTCTTACAGTGCCTCCACATCCATTTTCACCCTTCCCAGAAGCGGGATGCTGCCTTGCACCTTTCACGCCCCGTAAGGCCTCCCATAAAGCCTCCCATGAGGCCTCCCGTGAAGGCCCCCGTGAAGCCCATGAAGCCCACGAAGCATATAAGCAGCCAACAGGTCCCTCCGTTTCCACCACCTCGTGGGGCGGTAAAACCGCCTCCGCGACATGTGCACTGGGCCCCCGCCCAGGCCCCGCTGCCTTATCAGCCTTACCCATATCCATCTCATAACTCTTCGTCCACGCCTTCTCATGCCACGTCTCACGCGCGCTCACAACCGTATGTGGTTCCTCCGCCTATTCCCCGCTATCAGCCACCACGCCAAAGTCGTGGAGCGCCGCAGCAGCTTCACAAACGCAAGTGATGTGGTTGGGACGACTGCGATCATCAATCGAGGTGCGGATCATCCGGAGGTGATATAGTACGAGGCATTGTATCTGATTTTGCATTTCGCTGTAGCGCGTCGAACGTTATCAGCGGCTCGGACAGGTTATGTGTGCGCTATCGCTATCTTTGATATGATCGCACGTGCGCTCCCAAAAACAAATACGTATACATATGGTACCGCTCCCCCTTTCTGATCGTGTTTCACTCTTCAAGCAGGCCTTGGAGATTGTTCTTGTGAGTCCAAATGTTGGCAAAGAGAGGCCCGGGTGACAGGGAGATGTCCGAACGATGCTTGTAATTGATAGACATTTTGGTTATGGTTATGGTTATCGCTACGAGTAACGACCTATATGTCTGCAGACATGATTGTAACGTCAATATAGAGAGTTGTGTTTTCTCGATAAGTGTCAACCATGTATCCGTATCCGATGGGATCCGCTATCTCCACAGCCTTGTCGTCATGCTGACAACGTTCCAGCATGTCAGCTATGTATGTATACTCAAGCATCCGATCCACGGCCTCGCATAAGAAAGGCACTGTGGCGGCGAAGGTACGAGAAGACAATAATGTCGAGATCATCTCGTGTTGCACTGTCAGTAAAAAAGAGTAGACACATTACTACAGCCGTATCGACCTCAGGGAGCGGCGTGATAACAAGTACTGTTGTTGCCGCAATCTTCGGCGGGATCGGTTGTTGGTGTCATCCCACAGTTCGGCTGAAATTGGGAACGTTGAGCCCGGAGAGTAGAAAGCTGGAACGCTCTGCTACCGGCCGCATGGCGAGGTTTTGCCTCGAGCCCCCTCGAGGAGAGATCTGATCGGAAGACGTCCGAGGATCGACCACTTGTAAGGGAGCGGTTTTTCCGTAATCCGCAACCGAGTCGAGGCATTGTTATCAACAATAACCACCTGCTATCGCGTTGCAATGGCGCCATATGGCGCCCGCGCGTCGCGGTCCTCGGTACCTTGAATGGGTTGGAATCCGGCCGGATGCGTCGTTTGTATATGACCAAGCCATACAACACCACGCGAGACGTCTCTGATTTGAGTCGATAATAAAGGGTTCTTTATCCCCTCTGTCGCCCCTCATGTACGTGCTTCTTCATAAATTAATACGTTTGCTTATGCTAACTTGCCACTATCGCAGCGCGTGTCACGAGGTCTCGGAATCTTGGTGTGCCCATGCCGTCCTTGGGGTTATCTTGCGTTGGAGGTACGTACCTGTTAATTGAGTCCAGCGTCGCGACGAATCCGTCCACTCCGACTGCGGTAAAGGTAACGTACGGAACTTTGTATTTGTTGGCAACTTCATCGTCATGCTTCGAGAAAGCTTGTGGGGTTCAAGCGTTCAAGCCACGCTCCCACGTAATTTAAACCCCCATGGTGCAATGCGTTTGGGGGTATCCTTTGGGGACCCCACGAGATGTTTAAGCGAACGGCACTTTGTGACCACGATGCAGAAGTAAGGTTCCGCCCTCTAACAGCGCAGCCTACAAGGTTGAGGTTTCTACCTCGGAAGGCACATTGATACGCAGTAGGAAGGTGTAGGGTCTCGATTCCGTACACCCTAATGGGCCCCTTGATACAGTGGTGACTTGATGTGTGTCAAGTTTGATATGGTCATGAATGTGGTACGTGTCAAGCTGGATGTCGTTGTAATATCACCTTCTTTAGACGCACTCGCCCGAGAGAAGTTGACTTTGACTCATCTGACCATGTTGACGACACTAAATAAAAAGCGCGTGGGTGAGAACGCTCGGTGTCCCGACTGATTGGTTGGCGGTGTCTGGTCAGCCGACAAAATTTTTAGAACGTTCATCATGATGGGCTGCGAGCTAACAACGTGGCTTAGCCTTCCTTTTCTCCATCCAAACGTCGAGCCATCGACTCGGAGATGCGTGCGAGGGCGCTCTTCCAGGACTCCGCCCCAAACCGCTGAGGGCGCAATCCGTAGTGAGAATTTGGCTTCTAGCGTCTTCTGACCGCGAGGGTTGCGCAGTCTGATGGAGCTGTGAGTCAACCAACCGCATCTTTGCCATGGCTGGTAGCCATCACCAAAAATACCAGCGATGCCGTCGAGCTTACTTCAAATTCTGGGGAACGCCGACCATGCGATTTCGTCCCTTTTCCCCAACAATGGCGCACCGGGTCGCTTCGAGGGATTTCCCAGCGTATAATCCCAATCCCGTACCCGAATCCTGACATTCGAGGTGCCGCCATCAAACGTCGTAAAACTCAGCTACTCAGCTTGATCACTCCTCATACTACCGAATGTGGAATAGATTGCGGACGTACTCAGGGTCCAGTCTCGATCGTAACATTTCTCTTGCTCTTTGAAGAAGGTTCTGAATTTAGCACGCGTGCGAGAGTTTCGGGCAGATAAGCGCATTACAAGAACAGGTGACCAGGATAAGTCCCTTGGCAAATCCTTGATTTACTTTGACGCGTCCGTAATAGACCTTGGCTAAAGGTTAGCAGATAATTACTACTATGATATCCCCTGACAGGAATGCTTGGCACCCAAAACTTTGACACCGCCCGGAGCCATTCAGTATGTCCGGCGACCGCTACTTCCTCTGCCCGACCAGGGGCGGAGAGGGATGGGTTTGGCTGTACGGTGCACCAATGATCTACGATCCAAAGGTTCGTATACGTCGATCACAAGCTACCACCCTCAAAAAAGCACAGGCGTCCGATGACGGGTGAGCATCGCCCACCACCACCGCATCACATCCGCAACCGTTGGACTTTGAATATTCGGATGGTTGAGTGACAGTCTTACTTTTATCCGTCGACATGGACTAAATGGGATTGTGACGACAGCCTGACAGGTCCACATCATCACAAATGCCCGACACAATCAAGAGTCTGGAGATTTTTGTTATTGTCACGTTCCTCTTCCGTACGGTAACTGACATCTAGTCATTGCGCATCAGCGTCCGACATATATGTAGGGACAAAATTTTAATTAATTAATTCACGCGCGTAACACGGAAACAAACACAAGCGCAAGGTAAGTGCCATAAGTCCATTTTAAACACCGATAAGTCTTACCACCCCTACACATATGCGATCATCGCTGGATAGTCATCCGGCTGCCGTTTTGTTTCTTACTTCTCAAGAGCGCTCTAACCTTGCAGTCTAAGTATACTTAGATTTCTGAATTTCATTGATCTTAAAACAGATATTTCAGACGATAATGGCAGGTTCAATGCGTTCGGTCAGGTCAGGTGCCAATTGGACTTCCAACGACTTGGTGCCTACAACATTACCGCTCGCCGTGAATCCACTGACGATTTTTCGGGTATGTACCTGCCGGATAAAATCCACGTAACAATCGATCCTGGTTTATTAATCCTGATTTCCTGACTGCCAGGGCAACGACAACTCTTGGATACTACCTATCATTTCATTCAGTACATCCGCCTTGCCATGAACGCCAACTCTGGTCAGGAATTAGCCATCGATGACGCTGCCCGAGAACTGCTCCGCTTGCTCGATTTTGAAGAACGAGGGATATTACTGCGATCGCACTATGTCATTCCTTTCATGATCAACGGGGACACTGGGCATGTCACACAGACTGAGATATGTTTGATCCAAGACAGCTCGACGATCCCCTTCAAGAAGGTAAAGCAGTCGTTGGTCGCAAGGGCGCAGGTCATCGTTGAAGGAATTGTTGCATTTCAATACAATAACCGCGTTCGTGATTTGGCTGGCCACGACAGACCCGAATGTATGTTCATATCTGTCTTCGCCATGACTTGCACTCGCCGAGCTTCTACAAAATTTTGTCACGCAGATCGTTAACACATGACTCAATGCCCTACCACACAGACGGCAGCGTTCAAGTGTGTATTGTGACATGTTCAAAATGGTTATTGGAAAAGATCTATTGTCCGATTTGCCTGTAGAGTACTGGTTTCTGGTTTGTATCAATAACCCTTGTATTATCATGCGTTCGTGTTCAATATCTGTTCCAATAGATATGTCTTTTTTTGCTCACACATTATGCCAACCCTAACCCTATACTGTACGAGTGTCTCGAATGGTCGCACACTAGTTTTTGACGCATGGCCACGATATCAAAGTTTCGCTAAGTAGTCGTCTGGCGTCTCAGTGAGAACCCGGCGTCTCCATTGTTCGTCCTATCCGACGAAAGCCCAGACATATTCCCTCATTGGGAGCCGACCAAGGACAAGGTGTGTGTACGCCAACTATCCAAACTCTAGAGTTTGTCACTTTTTTTTTCTTTCACTAGTGCATATGTTGCTGTTCACATGGCGTAACACAGATGCCGGTGGTGGATACGCCTTTATTTGGTCAAGCATATACTCACGTTGGCGTGCTGGTCGATCATGAAGGGGGCACATGACAGCGCCTCCATTTTTCGAAGGCCCTGAAAGGGGCTACGTTTACGTCCGCTTACCGGGCAGCTGGTCTGACCCATAAACTTTGTGCTATGGCATTTGGGAATTGGGGGAAGATGGCACTCGGGTTGGGGCATTTAGTCACCCGAATTTGCATTATGTCAATGACGTTGACATGTATACACAGCGCGCCCGCAAGCTCCGGGGCGTCGGGCGGGACATGGAACGGATGCGTGTACGTGCGGTTTGTTGGCGGAGCAGGAACTTTGCAAGACATGCTTGGATTGGAAACGTCAACGTTTGTAGTTCGCCGACGTAACACGTTTTTTTACGACCGGGGCCACATGCGCCGCAGCGATGGAGGCTGCGCTGATACCCACGCGTCTCCTTGGGTTCTGATGGTATGGTCTGATTAATGCTCATCCGGTGACCCCGAACCCGAACGACTGGTCACCTGCGATCCCTCCTAAGAATGTCCCAACATGCTCTGCCACGATCATCAATCGCTATCATAATCGCTGGGCGGTTTTCCTTCTGTTTGTACGCTAGTTTGTTACATCTCCACTTCCCGGCGCACCAGATTATTCGGTTGCGTGCCAAGGGCATGTGCTGCGCGCGTAGCATGAAAAGTTTAATGGTCAACGTCATGTCAAGCACCCGAATAACCTAGTTGGATGGTGGCCCAGGCGCTGTTTTTCGCTGTGATCACGGAACCGGTTATCCGTCGTCGCCTATGAGGATCAGGGGAACTGACCATCGCCGTGTCTGCCGGAAGCGAACAGTTCCTTCATCCATCTGATCAACAGATGCTAGTGAGCGTCAGTGCACTTTGTCACGGCATCCATGTGCTACCGCACGGTATCGCAAGGTTGCGAACCGATAGAAGCTACGACGTTCCAGTTAGTCGACTCTCAGTGTGGTGCTGAGAAGTAGGGAAGAAAAAGGAAAGATCAAAGCCGCGTAAAGGTCTGCCTTTTTGCGTTGCTGGCGCAAAACGGTGCACGTCTGCCAGACTGCCACGGGACTCGGCTTCTGCCTGATAGATGGGGTGATGATCGTGCCTAGCCTCCTAAGCCAAGTCTCGACGTAAGGGTACGTACCCCCGAACCCTAGTGTCGAGGAGGCGTTGCGCCAAAGACAATAAGACCTGAACCATCTCGGCCCACTCCGAGTGCCGCAACCTTGCACAGACATCGACAGAGTGTTGCTACATTACCACATAAATGGTGGCTCCGTCGGGGTGTTTTCCGATCTTTCGCTCTTACTCTAGTGGCGCCAACATGACGACATCTATCATATCATTATCGGATTTACAAACGGGTTCGGCCGTCCTTCTAGCCTTTAGATAGATAGATAGCTGATTATGTATGTGCGACCGGACCGGCCAGGCGGTGCATCGAAGAACTTCGGGGTCGGTCGCGACTGTTCGATAAAATTTGATGGTCGGCCCGGCGAGCGAAGGCACGAACGTGTGCTGTGTCCCTGTCCCTCAAACAAGTTCTTTCACGTTTCGAAGGGGAGGGAGGGAGGAAAGAAGGGGGAGAGGGGGGAGGAAGAAAGAAGAAGAGGGGCGTAGAGCCCCTGAAATCCAAAACTGCACCGCACGACACGCGATGTTGCATCCAAATCTTCCCATGTATCCCACAGGCGTCGGATGTCTCGAAGATCATTTTCAAGCGATAAGAGGTGATCATATCTGGGCCCACTGATGGAGGGGATCTGTC
The DNA here is from genome assembly GCA_038089875.1 of Fistulinella prunicolor. Classification (NCBI taxonomy): domain Eukaryota; kingdom Fungi; phylum Basidiomycota; class Agaricomycetes; order Boletales; family Boletaceae; genus Fistulinella; species Fistulinella prunicolor. Next base: position 29,659 of record JBBPLP010000022.1, on the reverse strand, counting down.
ACCGGGGGAACCTGCATCCATTCCACTTGACACGACCGTCGTTATCGGGTGGAGGATTATTGAGCGGGCATGATTTGTAACCGCGACAAGCTGAGGCGGTGCCGCGCCTGTGTTGTCACGATCGCTTCGGAGGCTCATCGACATCGATTGTTCAATCAGTACGCCAGCGTCCACGGACCACTGAAAACGTTGGCATCGTATCGAAATCGAAATTAATTTATAATTGTCGCCGGAAACGAAACAGCCACGACGCCAGCTTCTTTGTGCGCACGTACGGCACCCATCATGGTGGGCCAGAATGAACGTGATCGATCATCGCTCAACTAAAATGAAGGTTCAACGGATCCGGTCGCGGCGAGGACCGATCGCGGGCGGCGAACAGTTGTCCTTCGAACGGGTAGTGATTGATACACGTGTATGACAAGGGGGAGGAAGGGGAGGAAGAGGGGGAAGACTCGAACCTCGTAGACCAGTTCTAGTAGATCCATCACGACAGTAGCCATACAAAACTGGGCTGAACACGAGTGCGAGCGATTGACGCACCTACGCCTGTTTGTACGGTGACAGCGTCGAGTTTCGATCGGTAACTATGCGAGGACTGTCGGCGCGCCGGTTGTTCGGCAGCCATCCATGTCTTTCTTCTTTTCGTTCCTCCATTTTCGTTTTTCGAAATATTTTTCTTGACGCTTGGTGAAGACGCACTATGGGCGATACGAAAAGGCGAGGTATACGCCGATGGCCCTGTTTCAGGCAGGCCGAGACCGTCACTTACAAGAACAAACGGCAGCCTGATGGGTGCCAGCGTAGCCGGGATAACCCATCTCGGAATTCTGAAGAACCCCATACGTATGAGTGACCCGGACTCGAGAATCGATGTTCGCGAGAGGAACCCCCCTTGCTGACTGCGGGGATACGCGACTTTAGGAACGTCCGCGGTGCCAGGGCAAGAGTGGCCCGTACCGATGGTTGGAGTCGGGTAAGTATGTACCCATCCAGTGCAAGGGGGGGGGGCCTCCAAACAGCCGAAGGCGTCCTAGATTTTGCCATCGCGAACGGGACGCCCGCCGCGGATCCACGTGGTACTTTGCCCACACGCGTCATATATCCACCAACGGATCCCAGCAGCGGGTTGGATGCGTCATACGAGACGGTGCCCGTGAAGCTCCCGCTAGCGGACCGCGCTGTCTCTTTCTTTTTTGCCATTTTTTCTCCCCAAGTGTCATCTCACACTTTCTTTGGCCTCTTCGCCTCGGTTATTCAGCATCATACGACATCATACGACATCCAGAATCGCGGGATTATGGGATGTCGAGCATGCTTCGCGATGTTGTGGTGATACACCGGGTCAGTGGGGAGATGTGCATCGAGAAGAAGACACCTGCACATGATCCATGCGACATTTTTCTTTCATCTCATTGGATTCTCTCTCCCGGCTGCCATTATCCAGAAGAGTGCCACGTACGTACAGTATACGCCACGCATGGAACATCGTGCGTGTATGCATGCGTAGCATACGTGGTCCGGTGTGGGCAGGAAAAGGCCCTTCTGGAGTCACCGAACCCGTATCCGCGGTGGGGCAGTGGATAGACTCAAGGTATGGTTCGATTACTGAGGTGGGGGAAAAAAGTTTTAGTTTTGAATGTGGGTGGATGGATCGCGATCCTTTTCGTTGTCCCGCTGTCCCCCTTTCTCTCTGTTCCTTCTCTACCCCTTGCCTGGACGGGAACAAGCGGAACACATGGTCCAAAATTGAATTGCAGGTGGCGAAACTCAATTGACATCTGTTCATCAGGACAGGACGGCATTGCGGTTCTTGGCCGTGCGTTTTACCCACGCAATGACAATACGAAGGGGGGAAGGGGGGAAGCAGGGAGGTGGACCCTTACCGCCAAGTGAACTTCTGGTGCGTCCTTCTTGGGGCCCGTTTGCGCATCAATTTTGGCACATCACGGCCAACATGGGCTTGTCAGAACGAACAGGGCAGAAAAGGGAACACGAGCACAAGGCTCTCTCGCCGTTCCCACGTATGAATAACCAAGGTGAGAAGGGAGGGTTATTTGTAGCAGGAGCACAGCGAGCAGGTCTTTTTTGATGTCCTCTCCCGCGAAGGCACATTCTTGAAGGGAACAGGAAAGGTGTCAGATGCCTCCGCGACAAGTAAAAACATCTCCCGACGTCGGTTGTCCGGCGCGTCAGGTGAAACTGCACTGTCTGATGGCACACACGAGAACTCTGTAATGGCTCCGCTCTGGAGGCGTGGTAAAAGCACTAGTGTGTGAAGCCGAATAACGATCGTCCCCTCGTTACCGTTCGTTCGTTGTCAAGTGGCCAGTTTCAGACGTTATCAATCCAAGAACAAATAATATTCCATCCGTCCGCCAGTACGCAGCGGGCTCTATCGTACAATAAATCAATGCGATATTCTCGGTAGCGTCACCGAGGAAAAAGAAAAACAGATGGGGGAGGTCTATGCGAGGAAGCATGCAGAAGAGAGACGTATCTATCTATGTGTATATGCATGTATATACAAGTGTGTGAGTGAGGGAAAACAGGGAATGAGTGTGGTGGTTACGTGAGAATTTTCAAAATAAATGAAAGGACGGTTGTCGTGCGTGCTCGTTTCGAGCATCGTCATACAGAGAAGAAGAATCAAGCAGTAGCAACGGAGGAGAAGAGGCGGCGTGCAAGCTCGTTAAGAATCGGAAAAAAAGCGTCCCAAGCGTCGAAAATGAAGGAGATGACGGAGAGATGAGTTTTAGAAGACAGAACGGATCATGCCGCGATCGCGCGAGTGCCTTTGCGACCTCGAACGCCGTCCCAGCGCTTGGGGGCCATGAGGAGCACAGATGCATTTGAGCTGGAGACGGAAGAGCAGGGTGAGGGGGCGCGGGTCCAACAGACGGGCTCGGCCAATTGTTGGGGCTCGTATTTCTGATAATAAGTGGGGAGGTATTGCGGCCGGGGAGCGACGACCATCTCGTCTTGATCTTCGTCCTCGCCGTCGGCCCAATCTAGCTCAGCTGCCCTGCAGGAGGGGAAGACGACGGGAGTAGGAGTGTGGGAGTGCGAGGGGGTCGAACGATCAGCATCTGGTGCGGAAACCAGCTTGGTAGAAGACGGTTTGCGACGACATAGAGGGGCGGGGGAAGAAGGGGGCGTCTTGAAGGATTTTTTAGATGACGAGGCTTGCGAGTAGGTCTTCTTCCCCAGAGGCATAGCGGGAAAATAATCCGTGACCTTTTCGATCACGTAAACGTCTTTGGTGCTCTTTGTGCTGTTTGCCCGGTCACGACTGACCCAGGAACGAACGAGGGCACCGATGTTTGCGCTAAAGGACGCGTCTTCGTCGGGTGTAGCCACCATGGGCTCGCTGAGGAGGGAGGTGAGGGACGTGCTCGCTTCGCTCAGACAAGCAGGTGTGTTGGTGGGTTGCGGATAGGTGCGCGATGGGGTTCGTGTGTGGTGTGGTGGTCGCATATGCGCGGGGGACGAGATGCAGAGGGTGGGGAGCGGCGTGGATGCGGCTGTGCGCTCGATAAGCTTTGGGGTCGGTGGGTGCCGTGGGCGAGGGGAAGGGGGGCGTTCTGATGGGGCGGGCGAGGGGGCAGG
>JBBPLP010000022.1:0-26040 GCA_038089875.1 Fistulinella prunicolor | reverse complement strand
GGTGGGAAAGGTTTGGGGTGCGTGGGGGGGGGGGGGGGGGGGGGGGGGGGGTTGTGGGGGGGGGGGGGGGGGGGGGCAGGGCGAGGGAGATCGGCAAAGGGAAGGGCGGGTGCGCCTGCCGGGATATGGGGCGGAATTGCCTGCGCCCACTGACGGATGCGGTAAGCACCGGATTGAGGTATGGGGAACGGGTGAACGCGCAGAGGCGAGGATGGCTGGGCATGCGAGAGACACTCTGGCGAGCAGTATGGGCCAGAAGGCGAAGGGGAATCATCCTGTAGACCGGGTGAGGGGGGGCGGATGAGGAGGAAAAGGTGAACGTACGAGTCTGCGTTCGCAGGAGAGACACCAGTCGACGTCCATGATGTGGTAGTGGATGTTGAGGGAAGGACTTGAACGAGCAAAAAAAGTGGACGGGGCAGGGCACGCAGGAGTTGCCTCTTCCCTCTCCCTCGTTATATATGCAACTGCCTTTTCGAGTTCGACCAAGATCCAACAGAGATCTCTGCCATCCTAAATCAGAGCGACCCTTATTCATCCTTTCTAAGCGAATTGATTTATTTAATTTACTAATCTCTTTTTCATTATCGTCGATCGAGTCATCTTTACGTAATATTTCTCAATTATTTATTCAGTTAAAAGATATTTTATGATGGATACCCCCATCAGGGCGTGACTCGGGAAAGAGTCGATACGGGTGAGTCAGAACGGCGCAGCACTATCACCCACGGAGTGGAGACCCCCCTTGGAACACCTTCGCGAAGCACGAGGATGGAGTCCCCATCGCTACTGGAATGATAGAACGAACAACAGTACCCAACAACCGCACACCATACAATGCCATCACAGGAACGTTCGTCATAACAAGCATCAACAAACCACGGAACCGGTTCAGGGATAAGCGAATATGTCACCTTCCCCCCACTCAGTTGCCGACGGGTCGTACGAGAGGAACCCGAGGTTTTGGATAACGGGAATCCCATCCGGCGGAGGAATCTCTTTGCATGAAGTCACTCGCAAGTACGCTTGACGACCCAGAAAGCGCCATATATCCTTTTTCGTACACTCTGCCCCGTACCTGATCTCGACGCCATCCCCTCTTCCATCGGAGAAACGGAGGTAACTGTCATTTTCAATTTAAATGCGCTACGGCACACTCTGCTCTCGCGTGGCCAACCATCCTATCGCTAATCCCTCTCATTGTAGTATCCCTGCAACCAACACGTACTCTTCCTAGTATACACCCCCGAGAACCGCACTCCAGTTAGCCGCACAGCTTTCCACAATAGACCGTTCGCTCATCGCCAAGAAAAGGGCCTGTCGCGTACGGTGCATACAGTCCGCCGTTGCCTGCAATAGACGTGGCATGAATCAGTCAGCCCCTTCCGAATATAACACTCGGCAGAGAACAATGGTTATAAAAAAACCAGCTGTTGCGAGTCACAGGGGTATCGTGCCATATATGGCGCACAATGGCCCCCGTCGAACATTTCTGAGAACAATGGGAAAGCCAACAGCGTGTCGTAATGCCACAGCACCGCATAGTGCGGTTGCGGAGATGATCGTCTGCACCGACACGCCGTCACCAACTCTCTCTCCGAAAGTAGAATCGAAACCGGCACCTTGTGGAGATACGGTTCGTGCACCACACCGAAACCATCACGGAGGGCTTTCATACAGCAGGGGGAGAATAGATTCGCCAAACCATGGCGGCCAGTAAATGAATATTCTCGTGAACCCCGTTACACGTATGCCAGCCCTACACAGGATGGTTGGTTAGGAGTGACGGCGATCAGCTCATCTCCGCAATCCCTCCCCTACAGCACCACAAAAAGGGGGAAGACAATGCTCATAAAAACATAAAATGAGACTCGAATAGAATGGGGGACAGAGCGGACAGAAAATAAAGAAAACAAACGTCCCTCTTAGCTTCCCGAACGGGAGAGAAGCGTGTCTCTTTTCCCCCCTCTGCCGCGACGCAGCAGGAGCCAGGGGTGAGTTTTCCGCTACGACCAGTTTAATTCATGGCCTTCCCCCATAGTCATGTCAACGAGGGTCGTTGGCGCCGTGTAAGCCCCTCTCGAGACGGCCATGATGCGGCCGTCGAGATCTTCGCCGCCATAATTCAGCCAGACGGACTCAACTCTGATCATCCCCGCCCTCGGACAATCAGGGTCGCGACAGCGGGGATATCACACGTACGACACCAACAGCCATCCAGGGAGACAAACAAAACGATAACAGACAGTGTGCAACACTCACGTCAAGCAGGTCACCGAGTTCTCCAGCGGTCATACCGATGCCGCGTTGTGCTTTTCTGGGCATCGGAGGTCGGTATCGATCCTGGTATAGACCGACCACAATGCGCGCCAGCAAGAGCGCCATGCGGCGGGTTGCGTCGGCGTCGTCATCCCCAGAGGTTCGTACATCCTGATCTTGCTCTAATACTTGTGCAGGTGCTGACCAGGCCTCGCCTAATCTGTCGACCTGTTCGCTTTTTTGATTCCCCACGATAGCATCGCTGCAAAGGCGAACGCGCTTCAAGGGCCGCCCACTCTCCGCGCTTTCACTCCGGTCGCGCTGGGAACTAACCCCAGTTGCGCTGTCCGCTGGTAGCTCGGCTCTCGCCAAGGACAACGTCGTTTCTTGAAACGACCCTCTGGTTGCTTCCAGCGTAGCAGATGCCAATGGAGTTTGGGCGAGTTCGGATGACGCTTGGGGCATAGACGGAAAGTGCGTGCTCATTTCAGGGTCTCGGGGTCCAGTCGTAGAGGGGTGACCTTGTAAAGCAACTTTTGGTTCAGGTCGATCCAAGTGTGAGCTGCTCGAGACCACGGCTGCGGTATCGGCAGCAAATATACCTCTCCCTATCGCAGGTCTAGACCGCGTCTGAAGAACCGTGGTCGGAGGCTGTGCTAATTCGTCTTCGTCGCTCTCGTAATCCAAGTTAAGCGATGGAGGTGCTGGATGGGGCAAAGGAGGAGACGGTGCTGATCCATGATGACTATCATCACCTTCTGTGTCACTGTCAACGCCACCTCCATTGTGCATATGGCGAAGTCGTTCAACGTATCCCTGAACGTCAATTAGCCTTGCTTTGAATTCTGCCAGCGAAGCCCAGGCTCCAGGTCCGCGTTCGACTCGTTCTATCAGCGGGTCTTCAAAAGAACCCCCGTACTGCGACCGAGCAGCGAATGAGGCGACGAGGACGCAAAGTAACCAAAGGTTATGTGATATCTTTCCGTCAGAGTTGATAACCAGGTCGTGGCCGGTCCGAACAGACGCGTCACCGGCCAAGAACGAGACCGGTCCCGTCAGCGACGGTCGCGGATTGAACACCAGACCATCGTCTTGTTCGTCCCATGCCGCCTCCTCTCTCCATGTGCCTGCAACGTAATCAAACATGTGGAAAAGGCTCTTTGTCATTTTTTCCCAAGTGACCGCTTGGCTTTCTTGGCCGTTGCTAGAACTTGCACAGCGTTCGTCAGCGTGAACACACACAAGCAATGAAGATGCAGGTTCGTCCTCCACGGCACCCTGACAAGAGGGCTGTTCCTTGTTACCGTAATGAGCGCCCACCCGCCAACACCATCGTGATCGGTGAAGTCACTCACCCTGGATGTGTTCCTGATTGCAATGCGCCTAGACATAGAAACTCCCACTGTGACGGCACGGTTGTCGTCACAGGCGGATGATTCTTCCACCCCAACATATCTGAAGAGATTCCTTACTGTCGGTAACGGGTCTAGCACCATCCGGACGGTGTCGTATTCATTCTCGGGGAGCGTGAAGCCATATCGAGAGAGAAGCGTCGCATTAGACAAGGAACCGTACGTATTAAACACTTCACTGAAAGGAGGGATGGGCCGCACGGTACGCATCTCCAGGTAGTCGATCTCGTTGGATGTCGGTGTGCTGTCATGCGACAGGAGGTGTACATTCCACAAGAGTGAAGCAGGGGGCATCGTGCTTGCCACTTCACGATCGTGCTCACATTCGGCAAGAGAGCCGCATTCGACACAGACGTCATAGTCGCTCTGTAGGTAGAACTCATCAATTTCCTGATTATACGTATAGACATCCTTCTAAGAAAGCAGCAGTGGGCGAAGATGAACTATTATGCCCTGCCCGATAGAGTGCGACTTGGGCGAGAAGGATCGGATTCCATTACTCACCTCCATTTGTACATGATTATCCATCGTGTGGTTGAAACTGGAAGGCGCGTTAGCTTTGCACACATTGAATAGCAAGAAAACAAGTAAAGGGCTGTAGCGAACAGGCACGAAGAAATAAGCGGACCCTCTTCTATCATCGAGTCTCCAGTGTCCCATCTATCAACCTATTACGCAGGGGAGACAGACGTGGCGCTGTATATGAGTGCCCTACCCAACAGAGTTAAGAGAGGGTAGCAACGGACACTTGCTGTTCACCCAAGCCGCAAACGTAATGGGATTCTCAATCAAATGTACAGCTTGTTCATGAAGCGAACAAGCATCATTGAGGCAGGTAGCAACCAACAGAGCAAAGAAAACGGGTGCCCATTTTGGGACACGGGGATCTTGTGGCGCCAATACCGCACCATGTCAAGTTGGTCAAGAATGTGAGAGTGACTTACGCGTCGGCAATTGGAACCATTGCTAGTCCACGATACGCATCCACCCAGAATGCACGTGTCGAAACGAACGAGTACGCGCGGCAATAGCCCGGGAATGAAAGCCCGTACACTCTTGGGTCAGTCTTTGCAGCGGAATCCCAGGATCTATCAGATTCGCTATTGAATGATGGTTCCCATTCCATCCCGATGTTGGCTAAGGCTGCACGGAGCGTGGGTTCCACAACATCAGTGTAGTATTGACGTACTTCTTCCTGCTTGCAAGCTAAACGTCAGACCAACCATTTGACGGAACACAAGAAAAAACAAAAAAGAAACCACGAGCTATCAAGAATGAAAGAATGAGGTCCAAAGGAAGGTAGCGCAATCAAATCGTTGGCACGTTTACTAGATCAAGGGTCCACGGAAACTCACGGGCCGAGCTTGTCCGCGCAGATATAAATGGCGCAGTAGATAAGGAAATGGCTGGAGACAGCATTCGCATCAAATAGAAAACGTGAAATGTTAGGAGAATCGATCATCTGAGAATGAAGGTACCATTCAATGAGGAACCAGACCCGAACGAAGAACGCAGTGCTGATCGAATCTAGGTAATTCAATGTCAACGAGACATTGATCGGGTTACAATTATTGCAGACTAGACCACGAGGGTAACATGCTTTGCAAATAGCAGATGAAAACCCTCGCACCAACTTGTTTAAACCGGCGTCCGATATGTGACCGTAGCTTAGTCAAGGTGGTGCGGACACAAGACGGTGGAGAAAACACGACAGATCAAAAGATCCGCCGGACACTCCCGAGTTACGATCGTGGTTTAAACAGCACACCTCGTGTTAGGCGCTCAGCACCCATTCACAAGCTACGCCGTACATGGTGCATGTGTCCGCCACTGCGTGGCCCACGCCCATCAGTCACCATGCATGCGCAGTTCCGCATGCCGTAGCCTACGGGAAGATGCGAGCGGCAGCCTGGTAATATGAAACTTGGAAGCCAGCACATCACAAAAGGATTTAGAAAAAAAGAGTGAGGAATCGTGGCTGCCGTGCCCCAAACGCGTCGAAAGAAGTCATTCAAATGAACGAGGATGGGGAAAGTAAAGTAAGGAGTGTATCGACGAGCGCAGTGAAGGGCACAATAAGACCGATCCAGATATCGCCAGGGTCCCGAAGGAACCATACAAATAATTGGGATATGAAATCAAATGGTGGGGCTCGAGAAAGAAAAAAAGTGAAGAACAAACACGCCGAGAGCGATCCAAACATAGACTTATCGAACTCACCATCAAGCCTACCTGTTCCCGATCAACCTCTGTGACTTGAAGCCATTCCCTTGCGTTCTCGCTATCGAGTGACCACGCGCACCACGGACATTGAGAAAGGGCGATCTGTTGTTGACACATATCTGCTGGACTCGACGATTCGCGAACTGGGCAGGTGCATGTCCGAGATTCAATGACATCGCTGGCACCCCAAAACATGGCAATATCCACCGTTTCCCGCGGTAAACTCTGAAGGTAACCAAACCATCGCGAATTGCGGCCCAGTAATCTTGATACAGCAAATCGTATCGAAACCATCAGAAGGTACGCAAGAAAAGTCGGAGTTCCATCGTTTAGTGGCCAAGAGAACCCAATGATAAGGAAAATCCCGGATCCATGGTAGGAAGGTGTGAAGATCGTGGAACGGGGCAGCGGCGTAATAAGCGAAATGGAGTTGGCGTTGATGTTCGCCCATTCATCCAAGTGGGGGTTGCAGAGCCGATTATTTTTGGAGTGTGAGAATGGCAGCATCAGAAGGTTTCGAATGGGTCAAGCGGCGCCAGCCAACGCCAACAAATATAGCGGGCGTAGATCAACTTCGCGGTCGACAAACGGCTAAAGTGAAAAAAAGCTTACGCACAGTTCGCCGTATAGCGCAAGAGCTAGGGAGAGGTGTGCACCGTGACCATAAGGCACGGACGATATATGCCGGGAGAAGGAACACGACTTGACAGATAAAACGGCGGCCTTCGGGATGTACGCGACTGCAACGCCAAGATCAGTACGCAGAAGGATGGGCTCCGCTAAGCCCAAGGTATGCGAGGAAATGAAATATAACATTCTCGAAGAACAGATGCTGTGGTTCCACCGTCTGAAAGAAACGGGAGAATGACTGATCTCTTCAACCACAGTCTCACTTGTACGTCAACACACCCGTAGCTCGAATGATGCATCGAAGGAAGGAAACACAAAATGGCTTCTGCAACCAGAACGCCGAAGGGGGTTTGGGGGACTCACGGGTACAAGCACATTCAATCAGCTCTTCGCGTGAGTACACGGAAAGTCCGCGTTCGCGGGAGGGGTCGTCGGAGGCTATCGAGCGAGCTTCGCCGTGATAGGTAGCTGCATCTTGGCTATCGATGATCTGTAACCTGGAGTCGATTTGGATGTGATTCTCCGTGCACCAAGTCAGTAACGATGTTATCCTACTCGGCGACATCGACTGAGCAGAACGACGGAAATTTGCCGTCTAGTTCTGGGGTGCCGGGTGGCGCTGCTTCCGGTATTTTCTTTTCGCGAGGATAACTACAAAAAAGGACTTGGCTAAGAGCCCACCCGCTCTCACAGAAGCGAAGGAAAGTACTAAGATAAAATGCACTTCCTCGGAATACACTGGCGAGCTGGCTGTGGTTCTATTCACGTCAGAAGAACTCTCGGGAAGGAGAGTCAGACTGTCATCATTAAACTAGTACTCTTCCAGAACCGAGATGTACACGAAAGGCCTACTCCTTCTTGTCTTTCTCGGATGCTGATCTTGCAGCAACCTCCTCTTTTTCTGCCTTTTGCAGTTTTGCGAGTTCCCTTAGTTCAACCCTGCGGGCATATTCCTGACCACCCTGTTCCCAAAAAAATCCTCAGTACACTATAAATTATAGACGTGGAGTGCGAAGAGCAAAAAGGGGGCACGCGAGGCGTCATCGGCTACGAGACGCCGCGAAAATACGTGTCCGTGTCTGGGAAATAATGGGGCGTGTCGAACGGTGTTACGCCATCCAAGAGCCATAGGCGGTCGACCACGCGGCTGATGCATCAAGACTCACCTGCAAACCCAGTATTGCTCCAAGAACAAGCATCATAATCGTATTTCCAGCCGACAAGACCCTCATGGCTTCAATCCGATGTTCCATGGTGTCCACTTCGGCTGGAGTTATCATCGTGCGCAAGGATGGGATTGTTACAGCCAGATAGACTGATATCGCAAAGATGTAGGCGGCTTGTACCGGTGCGTGAGTGCGAAATCTCAGAAAGCTGGCAAAACAGTATTCACCTAAACTCGAGCCGTCAAAGAACATAGCACTCTCGTCCCATTGGAGGAGCTTTGCGACAAGGCCGGCCAGTCCAACTCCTATGAAGCCGTGTAAAAGTGCCTTGAGCGTGCTCGTCAACTGGCAGTGTCTGGTGAAGTACTGCTGAACCAACCTTGATAGCAGGTGGAGCATTAAAGAACGTGGCGTAAAACTGGAATCCATCTTTGATGGCGTCGTCCGTCAAGTCCTGGTACAAGATACGGTAGTCGACGAAGAAGCATATGAACAGTACCCCTGTAAAAGACGAAGAGTACAAGGTATAAGTCAGCAAGCTCACGGCTCACGCACGAAGCACAACTCACCAAGGAAAAACGAGCAAGATGCGAGAACTGCGCCTTGTTTGAAGCCCATCTTTGAATTCAAGCAAGCGTAGTGTCGTCAACGACGTCGCCTATATACACTTGCATTCACACGTTCTCACAGCCACGCATATTCAATTTTGTCTACTCGTCCATTCCAACATGTTCTCCCGAGCCCGACTGCGCGTTGCCCTTGAGCACCTTTTGTACAACAACCTGCCATATCGCGTCATTCACACCTTTTGCCTTCCCCAACTGTTCCTTCAACTGACCCACTTCCGCCTCGAGTTCGGTAACTCTGCTTGACAACGGAACTCCCAGAGGCTCTGCTTCCGTCGGCCGAACGAAGGAAAAAAGATCCCGTTGAAATTCAGATTCGGAGTAGTCATATTCACACCGGCCAATCGGTGGTGTCTGTCGAAATGAGCAGTCGATCCCACTTCCAAACCAAATAAACAACTCACCTCGTTTATGGTGGGCAACATCATCGACACTTCATGCAGCTCTCTCGCGCTCGCGTCTTTCATCCGGTGGAATGTAGCAACCGGCCGTACTGGCATCACATCGCGAGCATCTGCTACGCTGGCCACGTTCAGAGAGAGACTAATATGGCCTACGAGGTCCGGAGGCTTGAGCATTGTGGCAAGAAACGATATCGACAAGCCTTTATGTGTAGAGATCGTCCGCAGAAGTTGATGTGATGTGATGTCGTAGACGTGGATGAGTCCCGATGCTGTCCCGACCAAAAGCAACGACCCGCTCATCGAGATACAAAGCGTGGTCACAGGTTGACCAATATCAATAAGCCGTTTTCGCTCTGTTGTACTGTCTGCATCAAAGTGGATGACGTCGGATGCACCTGCGCCCCCAACAGCTTCGATAAAAGGTCCTGCATTGTTTTTGACTTCGCGTTCGCGAAATAGATTCACCTGGTAAATGGATCCATCAGGTGAAGAGGCGAAGAAGAGGCGTTCAGTGATGTCCCAGATGATGCAACGTATTGGCTTTGGAAAATGGAAAGTCGTTATCAGGGATTGGGTAGCCAGATCCCACAACTAATCACCCCATCAGTCGAGAGATCACCCAGCTTGACAATCTGATCACCTTTACTGTGTGGTCGAGGGATCCGGTTAATATGCGACACGCTGGAAATGGCCCAAGACCGCAGGCAACATCCGTCACTGGAAGGGTGTGGTCCGATAGTGTGAATTGTGGAAGAGGATGATCATTTTGGAGATCGTCATCCACCAGTCTGGAGGGAGGACGGTTTTAGTTTACAGGACTACGTTGCACCAAGAAATTCAACACGGACTTCGACACTGACCAGACGCTGACGCCAGAATCTTCACTGGCGGACACCAAGATCGTTCCGTCGTAGGTAAATTTTAGCACGTTCACTTGACGATAGTGGGCATCCCAACAACCGTAAAGTATGCCCGACGCGACCTACTGTCCAAAGGGTCATGACGTGGGGCATATTGAGAAGAATGAAACGAAACGCGCCTCCCAGAGGTATATCCGTCCCTGAGCAGTACCGCCGGCACAGTGTCTCGCCCTTTGATCCAATGCCAGACAGGTTAGCTTCTCAGGTAAGATTACCTTGAGGGCGATCTGGTCCTGTTCGTCGACTAGTCAGTCATTGCCAGATGAATCTTTGGCGGCTCGAGGTACCCGCCTTTTGAAAGTTATAGACATTCAAGAGGGCCTTGTCTGATTGTGCTGCGAGCATAATTCCTCCCTGGCCATCCTTTGTCTCTACGAAGGCGCTGCAATGCGGCGCAGAGCTAGTCTGTTTGAAGGAGGAGAGCACGTTGCTGGTTTGGAGGTCATGCAAGACGAATGCTCCCGGTCCTGAGGCTGAACTTGGTTCTGAACCTGATTGCTGTGGTGCCGTAGCACACAATACGACCTCTTGGAGGCCCATAGACCGGTGCTTGCTAATTTATAGGCAGGTGAGCCTCCGCGTTGCCTCGCGGTGGGAATGCGATGTAACAGAAGCCCTAGAAATGTAGAGAAAGGTCGAGCTCAGCCACAACAGCAGGTCCCCGTCATGCTCCATTGTGGTCACGGCCCACCTTGACTCATGCCCATCTACTTCCCCCTTCCACCAACTTTCGGCCATTTTGAATAGTTTCAATTGCCTTTGACTTTCGATTCGAGGAGACGATGGCCACGAATCTGTACGAAATATTGGGCATCAGCCGCAATGCTGCCCCAGAGGACAGTAGGTCATAACATCTCGCAGACCCTGTTTACAGCGCTCAAACGTTGTCCAAGTCCGAAAGGCTTACAAGAGAAAGGCCCTGGAAACCCATCCCGATCGTCTGCCTCAAGGTTCCTCTGCAGCCGAGAAAGCCGCCTCTGAAGATATGTTCCGCAAGGTGTGCACATGTCGTCGCTATCCCGCCATTCATTGCTCACCTACTGCACGCCCGTCAGATAAACAACGCATACGAGGTCTTGAGTGACCCCCAGAACAGGGCGTCATACGATGAACATGGTGTCTGGCCCCCTCCCGCACCTGCCCCCCAGGCTCCCTTTGCCAACGGACCCTACGACCCCTTCTCAGGACCCTTCTTCCGCGATTCCTTCCCCTTCGCACGAGGTCCTCCCATGGATCCGTTTGGCGGGTTTGGGTTCGGTCCGCGACCTGCCGCGAGGGGCTTTACTGACCCCTTCGTCTTGTTCGACTCGATATTTGGAGACCTTCATAGAGCGCTCGAGGTTGATCCCTTCTTTGATGCACCGTTTGGACGCCGCGGTTTCGGATCGAGCCCGAGCCCATTTGGCCGTGGCTTCTTCGCTGGCGGTTTCGCTCCCATGCAGCCTCCTCCATTCGATTTCGGTGGCGGAGGTATGGGGAGCAGCAGGATGCGAACATTCAGCAACGGTGGAAATGGTGGCAGGTGGCTCTCCGAGAGTTGGACTAGTTCCACTGTCAATGGCGTGACACACACGAAATGTATGCGCAAAGACTCGCAGGTGGGTATTCCGGCTCTCCTCCTCGTTCCTCATCATACTGACGGATGTACGTGCACAGGGTAATGAACACGTCACCTATCGGTTCCCGGACGGAACGGAGCGTCGCACGATAAATGGAATTGAACAATCCACTTCTCAGCCTCCAAGGGCCTTACCGCCGAGCGCCCCTCCTGTACTAGCTATTTCCTACCCAACGCAACCCGCCAGCATGCCTGCTCCTCCCCCTCCTCCATACTCTGAAACAATTTCTCAACCACCTCTGCGCTCACGTTCGTCAAGGCACCATGGGCATTACGATGACTATTCTGGCGATAGACGTGGACACAGAGAGAGACACAGACATGACTACTCGTCACGAGGTAAGGAAAGGGACAGAGGCAGGGAGTATGAAGCTGAACGGGATGGATATGGCTATCGCGATGATGGACGTGGGCATGACGCGCAGAATGGCTCGTCCTGGAAGCCTTGGAGGACCTGACCGAGCATTATTGGCACTCGGTACTTTCTTTTTTTTTCCGCCCCCTCTCGAGTATGACTTCGTTTCACTCGCTCAAGTTTTCTACTTGGCGATACCATAACCTATTGCGCGTCCTGAACTGTATGCATTTTCTCACCGTCTTGTCCTTCTCAATGATATGTAGCAGCAGTGTTTCTCTTATCTGAATCTTATTTCCCCCTAGTCCCCACAATAATGGGAGGATTAGTCGAGCAACCTAGTGTATTAAGCTTAAATGATACTCTCTGGAATGACATTAACGCTCTACACATATATTTACCATCCTTCAAAGAACGAAAGATCCTGCGCCGACAACCCATTCGTCTGTTTCGGCTTCGCGGGTTGTAATGATCCGGTATTTGTAGCTGCGAAAGGGGCAGGGGTACTCAGAGAAGAGAACGAAAGTATCGCCGTAGACGTGGAAGGCATTGATGGCGGGGAAGGCTGTGGTTGGTTACTTGAACCAGATACCTTTCCTTGGCCACTTGCCACCCCAGAAGGTGCGCGTAAAGGGTCTGTCGCAGGGGATGACACTATAGAATCCATCCCAGTGCCATCTACGTTGAGTGGCATGTGCCAAGCCTCCAAGCGGCCATTAAGAGTATCGATACCATCCAGTAAACTGAAATCCTCCTCTCCAATCAGCGGTTTCGACGACGTAGAGGACGACGGCGGTGGTGGAATTGCCATCACTTTCGGACTGTTCGATTCGGGCGAGTTTGGCCACAAGTATCCCCCACGGGCCGCCGCTTGATTGACGAGGCTCTGCGTGCGTTGATGATCTGCATCGCTGACAAATGGCATTGAGAACGCATTACTCATAAGGCTTGTATTGACAGTTGGTGAGGGAAATGTCTGACTCGAGGTATGGGCGTGGTAGGGACGGGAGGAAGGAGTATTGGCACGGAGCGGTTCCTGGTATTGCGATTGTGGTTTAATTGGCAATGGAGGTGGGGACGGAGTGTTCCTATTCTCCCCTCGTTTGACCGGAGGTGAAGAAACAAAATCATCAAATCCATCCAGGGACGCTGAGATAGAAGATTTGGCAGAACATAACAGATCTGCCGATGTTTGAGATGCGGGGCTTATTATCGATGACGCGGAGGATGTGCTTGGGTAGTGTGTGCGCTCATATACACGGCGCGGAGGCGGTGAGGGTGGTGAAGGGGACCTTTGGGAATCTGAAGACGGGAATGGCGTAGGAGTTGAGGACGGAAAAGATGTAAATGCAGAGAATTCATCATCAGGGTCGTGAGAGTCATGGAACGAAGAAACATCAGTGCTCTGCATCGTGAATGAATGGCTAGGTGTTATTTTCGGAGGGAAGGCACCTGGTCGGGGCGTTTGTGGAGGTGAAACTGGTGGTGGTGGGAGGAGGGGTGGGATGGAAAGTAATGGAGGTACCTTTTGAGGTGGTGGAAGCGTGACAGAAGAATAAGGCCGTGAAGTGGGCTGAGGGCTCGGTTGGTGACTTTGCTGTATTAAAGGTATGGTCGACCGTCCGATGGTTGGTGATACTACACCTTTCAGAGATAGAGAAGGGGTTTGTGAGCGCGGGAAGGCCGTCACTGGCTTCGCTGATAGTGGGGGAGCCAGAACAGGAATGATAGGTGTGTGGTTTACACCTTGATTTGTTGGGGCGCTGTCAACCACACTCGCATTATCCAGGGCTCCAACCTCAACAATTGTTGAAGATGGACGGGTTGACAGTGATGGCTGTTTGGGAGGCGGCGAAATCGGAGGTGGCAATCTTGGTGGAAGACAGGAAGAATTGCTTGCAACTGTCAGGACGTTGAGGATATTGTCGCCAGTGTCTTCGTCAGGTGGATCACTTGCACTCGGCACGATGTCAGAGAGGAACTCGAGGTCATCAGAAGAAAGCGCCAAGGCGCCGTGCTGAGCGCTTTTAGCACGCGAAAACCGATTGAGAAAGCGTGAAACGGCTGAAGGAGCTGGTGCAGATGCGATCACTGTGGAGTTGGAGTCTGGGGGCGGCGGGGGCGGGATGGATGGGATGGGTGCCTTTGATGGTGATGCAGCTCGTGAAGACGGTGGATGAGGAACAGACTTGGTACTTTCTAAACTTGACCTTGCAGATCGTTCGCTGGGAGTCTCGACCGGAGTAGCTTGGATTGAAGGCGTCCTGCGGTTCCAAAACGACAG
Organism: Fistulinella prunicolor; assembly: GCA_038089875.1. Taxonomy (NCBI): domain Eukaryota; kingdom Fungi; phylum Basidiomycota; class Agaricomycetes; order Boletales; family Boletaceae; genus Fistulinella; species Fistulinella prunicolor. The sequence continues at coordinate 12,143 of JBBPLP010000022.1, read as the reverse complement.
CAGGCCACCGGTAGCTTTCTTTGGCTTCGATTCGTCGATTGTGCTAAGACGGCCATCCTTTTCAAGAACTCTCCATCCAACATAGGCCGTATCTGGAACGACATCTTGTTTCGCTTTGATGGACTTCTCCCATTCCAGAGATCCCTTTGAGGCTAACAAGCGAGACAGGGGGCTGTTGGCAGATGCAGGCAAATGACGTGTCAGCTTGAGTGCTTCGTTCATCGCCTTTGCGGTCGCAGTTGCTGAAAACTGCACGGCAGGTGGGAGCGTCGAACCAACGGGGACTAGCTGGGCACAAAGAGCGGCGCTAGGGGAGACACGTCAATATCATTACAGAGCTGAGATCTGAGAACGCACATGTCTGGAAGATCCTCGACTCCAGATCTCCAATCGTCCTCATTGCTGGTTTCGGATGCCGGCCAAATCTCTTGCGAGACTTGCTGACAATGCCGGAGCAAGGAGTCTAACAATTCTGGAGGCTGTATTTGACTAAGGAATGAGACATGGTGTACGTTTGTGCAAATGTCGTACCACCGCGCGATTGAACTTTTCCTTCTCCTGGCGAGCTGCCTCCCAGTGGTCAGGGGCTTGGGATTCCCTGGGACTAGTTTCGGAAGAGGGAGTGGTGCCCCACGCCACTGCCCAGTTGTCGTCGGGAGGATCAAGGGCAGCTTCGAGGCCATTCTCGTCCGATATGCGTGTCACCGACGGTACCGTTGTTTCAGGCACGGGATCGAAGGCGTCTGGGGGATGTAATGTGGAACGAGCAACCTGGTGATCCGAAACAGAAGCGGCTGGCTCTGGGGCAGCAGACGGAGGCGGTTGGGCAACGTTACGCTGGTCCTGTGTGGTGATGTCCTGTTCCGAGGTTGGCTGGGAGGGGTAATCTGGCTGAGGCCAAGGCTGCACGGTGGCCCTGGGCCATTGGTAGTCTGTGGCTGCCGACCAAGATGGGAGGGCGATGTCTGCTTCGTCCTGGATGGGCGTGGAGGGGTTGTCCCAGGCGGTCGCCCACGGATTGTCCATCGCAGTGGCGGTTTCTCCTCAACCTGGTCCTCCTTGTACCACGTGATCTCATTCGCTGGGCGTAGTCCACTTTGTTCTCTTCCCCGTCTCCCATCTCTGACCGAGACCGTCGTCACGGCCATGGACATCGCCAACGACGACGACAACATCCTCCACTGGAACGAGGACCGCGTTCACCTGTGGTTCACTGCCCTCGGATTTCCGCAGTACGAACACCAGATCAGAGGTACCCTCCCTCGACCCGCAACGACGACAGCTCACCCCCTGCTATGCAGAACACCACATTTCCGGTGATGTTCTCTGCATGCTAGACCCAGAGACCCTCAAGGCAGTCGGAATCCCCACCGTTGGCCAGAGGTTGGCCATCCTCAAGGCAATCTACCAAGCCAAGCTCCTGCATCGCATACCCATTGACCCAGATCACTACGTCCCCCCTTGTGTGTCCATTTCACCCACCATCTCCTTCATGTTGATTCATGCCTTGCAGCCGAGGCTCAGGAACGTGTCTTTTCTGTAGAGAAGCTCAATGACCTCGTCAAGGAACAAGGTGGGTGCCTGTCATTCCGTCCCCCTTTCCTCATCCCCTTACTTCTCGGGCTTATAGCCCAGCGTGTCTCCCATCTCGAAGAAGACAACAAACGTCTAAAAGAGACCGTCGAATTGTTGCTCGAGGAGTTCAGTCAAGCTCGTAATTCACAACGACCGGTACGAGCATCTTCGTGTCGGTTGCCAGACTGTTTACCACTCTCGCAAACAGGACGAGCACACAATAAGGCGCCAACCTTCCTTCAAGTGGGCCCAGTACGTGAATCCCGCAAAGTCTCCCACCAAGCCAGAAATGGAGTCTCCGAATCCCTCACCTCATCAAATGGAACACGACATCTCTCAGGTTCGATCAACACAGCCTAATCCAGTTCCAACCGGCTCTTCTGCATCACGGGGGAGCCAGGCACCACCTACGGCCGAATCGCCCGGTTCTCAACCATTATCATCCGCAAGAACCAATCGACAAGAAAGCTCGGACAATCTCAAGAGCTTCAAAGTTAGTTTGGAGGACCCGACATGGAAAGTCTTGCCAGCTGCGTTGAAGAAATATAAGATCAATAACGATAACTGGCAAAACTATGCCATGTTCATATGTTATGGATCACCTGGTAATCAGTGCCTTGTTACCTTGTTACCATTTATTCACCATTTTTACAGGAAATCGTATCGAACGCTGTCTCAGCTACGATGAGAAACCGTTGCTTCTCTTTCAAAAGCTAAAAGATGCGAAGAAAAATCCAGTTTTCATGCTCAAGCATATCAAAGACATACGTTCCCCAATTGCGGTCGCTCAGCAAAAACACGCTTTACGCAAAGCCTCCATTTCATCCGAGCATGCGGGCTCCAGCAGTAGCACGCCTAGCGCCACACCATCGCACCCTAACAAGCCCATCGCTGCTGGCCAAGGCAAAGCAATCGCCCGTCCTCCGAAGCTCGAGGTGAGTGACCTATCGGCACCAGCACCGCCCCTTACAGGCACTACGCCGCAAGCCGGCTGGCCCGAGGTCATGTCACCGATCGTCGAAAATAAATCTGGCGAGGATAGTGTGAGCAGTCGCGAGAACTCTTCTGCTACATTGGTCAATCCGGGCACGAGTACCTTCGACCTCACCAAATCTAGAACGACAACCTTGTATGGATCGACCGAAGCAGAGGGTACAAAAAGGGAGATTCCTCCGTCGATGGGTGTTTCATATGCAGTGGCGATATACCCCTATATGGCAGAACAAGAGGATGAATTTGATGTTGTCGTGTTCGTGCTCTTTTCCCTTCTTGATTTGGTGACTATCTCATCTTTGTTAGCGGGGATACCTTTGTTATTCTTTCCCGAGCTCGTGGCTGGTGGGTTGTACAGCGTGATCCAACGGGCTCCGGTGTCGTCGACACCGATACCTCAAAACAAGGATGGGTACCGGCAGGTTGTTTGTTGGAGACAAACGTCCCAGTCGCATCAGCCATCGCTGAAGCAACAGCGGCGGCTAAGGCTTCTGGCTCCTCTGATATTTCTGAAAACAAGACACCGATTTTGCCGTTGAGCATTATATCAACAAGCTTCCCCGGCATTGCGTTGATGGACTACAAGAAGAAAGGACCCGAGGAGTTGGACCTGGCCAAGGACGACGCATTGAGGGTGTTCAAGCGATATAACCATTGGTCATATGTGCGCCCTCACTGGCTCGAGTTTGTCTGAGGCTCACCATTTTTGTAGGCCGTCAAGGAGGATGGCGGTGATCGCGGCTGGGTGCCGTCTTGGTTCATTGGGAAGGTGCCAACTCCAGGTGGTGCACCACCGACCCCAAGCACAAGCGCAGCCCCCGCAATGAGTAATGGATCTTCCCTCGACGCCGATGTCCCGACCCAAAATCAGGTTTCACCAATGTCGTCTGCATTCCCTGGGCCAGCACAGACTCGCGGACTCGCATGACGAACGTACCACCATCATCATTTGGCGTATCTATTCTGCTTTCTTTGTAACCGATCTTTGCATCACCTAATATTCGTACGATAACAAGCTACCGTGTCGGTCGCATCGCTATCTTTCGTTCCTTGTTTAATGCTCGCATATTACACACGGTCGCATAGCTCCCTCCCTCCTTTTGCCTCGAGAGTACAACAACCCGCTTACGCATCTATCATGACACAATATCCTCTGGGTTCAGATGACGACGGCGCAGGGTTGGTGTATCTGTCATCTCTATGTCAACGTCTTGTCCGTCATCAATACCTTGTATATCAATTAATGACTACGAACATTTTGTACGAAAATGGGCTGCAGACAATTTCATGCGGATCGAATGATAGCTTTATGGCACGCAGCGAATCCCACTCTCTAGAAAATCGGCACTGTATCTATTGGTAGACTTTCAATACCTTCATCAGTAGGGAAAGGTACCACCCGGTTAGTCCCCAAACTGCAAGTCTCCCGTCATTGAGCTTATCACTCGACTCCCATGGACCGCCAGGTGGAACAAGATCCGAGACATCGATGGTCCAGTACGGCCTTCCACCACGGAAGTGGTGAGGTTTGAGCCGAGCACGCGAAACGAAAGCCGCAAGGGGGAGATGGAAGATGGTAGCTACCTCGGGTTGGGATATCGTCAACGAAGCGAGGGATATAGATGGAAGTGGGGTATCAATGATGTTGTCCAACGTATCCTGGTTTCCGCGGATATTTTTCATTGCCAAGTCTACGCCTGTCTGCCTGACATGAGCATTTGATTCAGGGGATCGCGTACTTCCACGTGGGTGGATAAAACCCTGAATGCGAAAAGTTCTTTGTGTGACCAGTGGTAAACTGGATAAACGACGTACGACGTAGGGCCACACTCGGAGACCTTTGAGGCTCAGTTCGGCGGGACCACATTGACCGATGAGTTCAACCTGGTCAGGGAGAACACCCACTTCTTCGTGGGTTTCCCTCAAAGCAGCAGCCAAGAAAGATGGATCTGTCTAGGGAAATGAGCACAGTCCAATGCTCGCGAGCACTAAAGGGGCGAATGACTACCTCGTCTACTCTCCCGCCTGGAAAGCTGACTTTCGACTCAGGGTAAGAATAACGCAGCATCGCTCTGCTACGCACCTCACTTCGCCAGCATGGGTCCTTAGCTTCCCTCTGACCTCGAGTAGTACGCCCGGCGTGTTATTCACGTTGCAGAGTGGGACAAGGACAGCTGCGTTGGGTTCTGTCAAGTCCGTAGTGATGTCATCCTGGTTCACCGCTCCTGCAAGGGCGTCTCTGATTTTTGCGAGTGAAGCACGAGTGAACGGGGCGGTAAGTGAAATGATGGAAGATGATGGGGAGACATTCGTCGCTGCCGTTGTCACGGTCAAGAATGTTCTGGACAACATGTTGCCATTCTGTTTGCGAGCAAACGGTCGTGCAGGTTGGAGGAGGAGGCGTGTGTGCGATTGGACTGCATATGACTCTATGAGGCCAAATGAATCAACTCCATATGGAAGATTCGGCCCTTTGACGAGTCCAGTGTCCTGAATGCACTACTAGCAACTCGACTGCATATTAGATGGATGCCGTAGAAAAGGCAAATACAGAACGTCAGAAAAAATGGTAGACTCTCTGCTCGCTTTCGTGAGCCATCCTGACTGTCTTTGGCGTTCTACAGGGTCAAAGACCAGAAAATCGGCGAAGGCACCTACGCCGTTGTCTACAGAGGTCCGTCGCTCGCTCGTCCTCCGCCGTATCATCTTATACCGTGCCAATAGGTCATGAAGCGTCTACTTCACGGAAAGTTGCCATCAAAAAGATAAAAGTCGGGCAGTTCAAAGACGGCCTTGACATGTCTGCCATCCGAGAAGTCAAGTATCTCCGGGAGCTACACCACCAGAATATCATCGAGGTATCTCTCTTTCCATGTCACATTCCCTTCCTTCATATAACGCCCACCCACCAACAGCTCATGGATGTATTCTCTTCAAAAACAAACCTTAACCTCGTCCTGGAGTTCTTGGATAGCGACCTCGAAATAATCATCAAGGATCGTGCGCTCGTCTTCTTGCCTGCAGACATTAAGTCATGGATGGCAATGACCTTCCGTGGACTGGAGTTCTGCCATAGGAATTTCATTCTCCACCGGGTGCGTCTATCCTTTGATAATTCTCTGTAGGACAAATCTGGTATTCGTGGTCCAACGTCGGGTTGCTAACGTGGTTCCGTGACGTTCGTAGGACTTGAAGCCGAATAACCTGCTCATCGCTTCTGATGGACAGCTCAAACTGGCCGACTTTGGTCTCGCGAGAGACTTTGCCGACCCCGGATATAAGATGACATGTCAAGTCATCACTCGGTTCGTTTACATCTCGTGTGCCGAGTAACCACCCCGCCTCACCTGTCTCGTGTCAGCTGGTATCGACCCCCTGAGCTCCTGTTTGGCTGTCGATACTACGGTACCGCGGTCGATGTCTGGTCCGTTGGGTGCATCTTTGCAGAGTTGATGTTGCGCACGCCATATCTCCCCGGCGAGTCAGATATGGACCAGCTCAAAACGATCTTCCGGGCACTCGGAACCCCAACGGAGGAGGATTGGCCAGTGCGTATTTCCCTGCCTCTTGTCATATCTATTCGAACATGCGCTGACTGTCTCGACCCGTGCACATACCCGATGTCGTCCTCCAGGGCCACACGAAACTCCCAGATTACGTTCCTGTAGGACAGTTCCCTCGTACTCCCCTCCGCGACCTCTTTACTGCGGCTTCAGGAGACGCCCTGAACTTACTCAGTAAATGCCTCACGTACGAGCCGCGACGACGGACCAGTGCACGAGAGGTTTGTCATTTTCTATTCAAGCGCCTATGTCGCATCTTTCACTATTTCTGAACCTACTCTCTCACTGGATAGGCCCTTCACCATTCTTATTTTACATCCCTCCCCTATCCGACGCACCCTTCCAAACTTCCCAAACCTGCCTCCACCCAATCCCGTGCTCTTGAAGAAGTGGACGGCAATGTCGAAACATCAGCGTCGGGCACAGGTGTCAAGGCAGCTCCGCCGAACAAACTAAAACGCAAGCTCTCTTCACCAATAGATGGTTTACGACCACTGGCACGCAAGCTGGATTTTGGTCAAGCGATATGACAGTCATCGATAGCTCAACCATTCGCGTCTTTTGGATGGTGCAGTCTCTTCGTAACGTTTGTAGTGAATTCAAGTGATGTTGCGCCATAAAGGCAGAGCTTTGCATTGAGCAAAGCTGAAAACAGGAATGAGGAATAAAAAACACATCGACACCTGAGTACCAGTATAAGGTAAAATAATCTTTACCGAGGCTCATCACAGATAGTACATTTATCTACAGCGCTTGCAGGATTGGAAAGCGAGCATACAGAACACGTCCATGTACCTATATCAGATTTGGTTGGCAGTTTCATGCCAGCTGCAGACCAGTCGAAACTCTTCAACGGGCCGGTCGATGATGCTATTACGGGGGGAGCAGACGACATCGGTGCAGGCGTAGGCACAGAGGAAGAGGAATCCGTCGGCACCTGCCGGGGAGCATCGCAAATCATGCACTTTTCCTTCGCGTCCGCAGGGTTCTGGAGGTCACAGATCGTGCACTTCCACATTTGCGCCGAAGTGGTGGGTGCTTTCATTCCAGCTGCGGTCCAATTGAACCCATTCATAGTGCGCACCGGCGCAAGGACGGGGGTGAACTCGTAAACGGGGAGGGAGGTAACAGCCAAGGAAAGCACAGCACTACGTGTCGGGGAAAAGCTGGCACCAGCGGCAGAAGAGGAGGTTACTCCAACAGAAAACGCATATTTGGGAAGCTCATTAACACCCAGTGCAAGAGCTTCCTCCTTTGGTGATAACTTCGCCTTCGCTGGTGCCGCCGTAGTCTTTGTAATGGCAGGTGACGTTACCACTGGGGGTACAAAGAACGACGGAGGGGGTGGTGCTGGTGCGGCGTCCGCACTCTTCACCTCTACTTTGTCGGCATGGAAACTGTACCGAAGCTTAGAAGGCTCTTTCGGCGCAGAAGTCTTCACGCCAGCCAACATCAACTTAGAAGCGGAGGGTGGAGACAGCGTAGGAGATACAGCTAGCTTGCCATTGGTATGGGTAGGGCTGTCAACGGGCTCGATGATTTCCGCCGGACGCGTAACTGCTTTGGGAGCACTGGCCTCATCGACTTCTTGGACCGTAGACAATGGTCTAGTAGGGGGCGTTTTACGCCGCTTTGAAGGGCTCTCCTCCCCTCCCATGTTGGTGATCTCCACAGTACTAAAAGCAGACCGGATTGTATGTGTGGAGTTGCTGAGCGTAGAAGCGGAAGCTTCGCTGTCCAGGGCTTCTTCTCCACGATTGAGCTTTTCCATTTCCGGTAGCGGTCTCGAGCGTTTGGTCCCCTGTAAATGCAGTGCAAAGATGAGCCAATTAGCTGCGTTCATCGAAGGGCGACCCACCTTAGGGACAGTGGCTTCAATGATAGCTTGTGCAGACATTTCCGATTCTTGTTCCCTTGGTTTCTCAGCAAGCTTGGGACTGGGTCTCGGTCGTTTAGCCATAGGTTTCCTTACTGGCGCCGGAGGTTTGACAGGACTAGCAGTCTGGTACGGATTAGATGTATCTGGCTTCTTCGTCGGGGTCACCTCTTTGATGAGCTCAGTCATAAAATCAGCTGCCCGGGTCGGTCGAGAAGGTAGAGATGCCTGTGGCGGTGAATCGCTCTCTTTCCATGTCTGTCGTAAGGGAGATGGGATGGCTGGCGTGGTGGGCTTCATGGCTAGCCCGACTGTACGAACGCGAGGTTGGATCCCGTTCGACTTCGGTGTAACAGGGGACGCGGGAGCAATTGCAGCGGGTACAACGGGTTTACCGTTCAAAGTTGTTGTAGAGGGCTCGGTGGCGTTGCGCAATGGTTGAATAGGAAATTCCGGCACTAGACTTGGGAAACTGGTGGTCGAGGTCGAGGGCACTACCGGCTTTTGAGGTGTCGAGAGTTCAGCCTCATCACCTACACGCCGCCGCTTCGTGTCAGTTACTAACGCCGTCTTAGGGGGTGACAGCTTAATACGATGCTGCTGCGGACGAGGTGCAAAACCGGGAGACTGGTAGCGATTGCGGGGACGCGAGCTGCCTGCACCCTGCCACCGGTACACACCATTGGGATTCCTGGAGAGGGTTTTGCGAGGTGTCTGGATGTTGCTAATGCCCTGACTGTTTGGCGACGCGCTGCGCGAAGGTGACACAGAAAACCGAAATGGTTCAGGTTTGTCAGGAACGAACGCTGACCCTATGGCAATGGCAGAGCCCTACGTAAATACACGCCGACGCAAGAAGCCTCGAACGTACCTTGCACGTTCTTCTGTATATAATCCACGATGCCAGCAGCCTCAAACTCGTTAAGAGGCTGTCCAGCTTTCTCCACCAAAAACCTCGTGACTGGCTCAAGGTTTTTAGCTAGGGAAGGACCAGAGGGTGTAGGGGAAGGTGTGTTCAAAGAAAATGGTTGGTTTGGAGACGATTGTGCAATATGTCCCGAACTTGTGTTGGGACCGCTCGTTACCGATAGCCATGATGAATTAGACGACAACTAAATGAGGATTGAGCGATCTTGAACTCGAAGGAACGAAGGTCGGCTACATGCCTGTTGTTGTGGCGGTAGAGGAGGTGGAGGAAATGGTTGCTGTGGTGGAGAGAAGCGACGAGGGGGAGAACCTTGCTCGATCTCGCCGTCCGACGGGCCAGAGATGTCTGAATCCTCTGGTTCGCTGTTGCCCCCAAAGGGATTCAGAAAGTCGATGAGTCCGGAAAGACTCCAAAGCTGGATAAATGGATTCGGTGCCAGGGAGGCCCAAGGTAGACGAATGCACGCACTGATTTTTTCGACGGGTGGGCCTTGGTTGATTTCGAAGGTCGCGCGTATGGTGAAGAGAGGTTGTTTCTATTAGCGCGACGCTCGCTCCGTCTGGCCGCGCTCATCATGAGTAGGAAATAATGTTTAGCTCGACAGGGCGAGCAACAAGTGTGGGTAGGGCGTGCCCGACGGCGAGCTCGAGGACGAGGTGAAGGAAGAAAGATACGAGGGGCGGTAGGGAATACCGGAGTTTAGGGCCGGACTTGGAAGGACTTGTGGCATCGTTTGTTCCCATTGTTCTGACAACAACGCATACACACGGTCGCCATGCCTGACAAGGTCGTGAAGACGCCATACCCGCTCATCGACGCAGACCCGCATTTTTCTCGTGTCGTTCGTTATTTCCGTCCTTCTGATTATGCATCCTGGGCTGCAGCGACCGCCGCCTTTCCGACCGCCTTGTATTTGTGGAGTATGCACCAAATTCCTTCAATCTAGTGTCTTCTAATAGAACAATGTCCTCGCAGACATGGCCGACCCGTTACCACCCAACATTCGCCTCCGCACTACCCTTCGCCTCGGTGGATTCATGGGCTTCATAGGAGGCTTCTTATTTGCGTACCAGAATTCAAGCTGTGAGCATCCGTCCACTCGGCATCCACCGGGATTTGATCTCATCACTCCACAAGTGCGTTTCTGGGGCTGGACGGAGAACAAACGTGAGGAGGAGCTGGATCTAGCTGAGCTGAGGCAACGCGTTGCCGAAGGCAAGCCCCTGCATCCTCAGTCTTCCCAACCGCAGTGGATACAAGACGTTGCCTACCGTAATTCCGCATGGTCCCAACTCAAATTCCGTGAGTGACCATTGCGTTCTACATTGTCGTTGCTCACTTGTCTCGTTTACAGAGGCGTTCCCGATGTGAGATGCGTTGTGCCATTTCTGTAGGGCTATATCCTAACGCATTCCATAGGTTCAACTTTGTCAACCACCAACATCATGGTGCGGACCCCGCCAAATATGGCGCCGAGGAAAAAGTGCGGGCCTGATAGATGTTCATACTCAACTGTAAATTTGCGGCTACCAATTATTGGCTCGTATTCATTGGTATCGAGATTCAACTATCAATCTCTTATCAAACATACAACTTATTACAGCTATATCAATGATTGACCAAAAAGTTTTCGACCACTTCCATGAACTTTGGCGTTTCCTCCAAATGCGGGATATGTGCCGAGTCGGCAAACTGATACCATTTAACCTTGGGGATGTGTTGAAAGTATGGTTCAACGACCATGTCGTGCGCTTCGTCGTAACGGCCATTCAAAAGCAGCGTAGGGACGTTTATCTTGTGAACCTCATCGATGATGCTCCAATTCTTAAGGGAACCGACGATGTAGAACTCGTTTGGTCCATTCCTATCCAAGCGAGGTCAGGGACATAGTCCTCCGAAACAGAGGATACTTACATCGTCATGTACACCGTCGGATCCTTGTGCGTCCATGACAAGGACTCTTGTACGCACTCGGGCGTTGGCTTTAACCTGCATAAGAAGTGCTCGTAAAAGACCTCGGTGGCTTTGAGGTAGTCCTCGTGAGTAGTGGTACCCTCCGCCTCATGTTTATTGAGGGCATCCTGGACTTCTTGGGGCAGTTGAAGCCTCAGAATTGCTGCCGCCTCCGACCACAGCTTCATACTCGCAGGGGAGTTGGCAAGGATGAGTTTGTGTAGTCCCTTGGGTTGCTGGACTGCGAAGGAAGCGCCGAGCATCCCTCCCCAAGAATGACCCACCAGATTGTAGCTATCGTGAATACCCAAGTGATCCAAGAGGTTGTGCAGCTCATCGATGAACAGGCTTGGGGACCAGAAATCGCCATCGCCCATCTTTTCAGGGAGATGAGTAGAACGACCAGTGCCAATCTGATCATAGAGGACGACGGGAATGGCGCAGCGTGTGGTTAACTGGGCAATGATTTCGAGATACTCGTGCGCACATCCTGGGCCTCCATGAAGAACGATGAGGGGCCGGATGCCGGACTTGAGGTCACCGGAGACCTTGTACCATGTCTTGCACGGTTTGCCCGCAGCTGGCACCTCAAACGGCGCCTCTCCTTCAAAGAACTTGGGCATGTCGACAGAAGACATTGTGACCTTGTAAGCACAAATTAGACGCAATCTGTGACGTTGCGACACTGCTCACCAGTCTGCGTTCGTGGGGGTTTGTGAGGGGAAAGCTCGGAAGGCAACGAGACCTTTAAATCCCTCCATGGCTGTGCTATACCTATTTATCTTGTGACGAAACGGATCTGAGACGTCGGAAAGCACTGATAAAGCTGCCATGCCAGTCGTCCAAGGATCAGTGTGCCTCGTAACTGTATATGATTACTCGACAATATCGTTAACACGCGTCAGCTTATGAACCATTGCATAGCACCGGATGTACCAAAAAAAAATCAGTTGATTTCTCGTTCGCAATACATGATCGGACATGACACTTCCGGCGACGTCGGTGAACGGGTGACACGGTGACACCTGAGCCCCGCTCTCAAACTCAATCACTTGGATGAGTTGGGGGACTGCTAGGATTTGAAACTTGTTCAGGACGTCGTGTCGACACTCATTTGACACTTGTCATATTTTATATCTCAGTAATGTCAGGCGCAGCACATCAATAACGACATCACGTGGAACCTGCTCGCATGATATAATGGTGCGCCGATTAGGAGAGTAAGGAGAGTTTAGCAATCATTATATAACATTGT